>JBAMBO010000917.1:0-22112 GCA_037044535.1 Lordiphosa magnipectinata | reverse complement strand
CTGGCTGCGCTTAACCCCGACGGCAAAATAGTATAATCGGCAGTGCCAATGTGTTATTGAACGAAGAGGTCGTGGTTCGAGTCTTCCAGGAGGAGTGGCTTGCATTGCAGCCGAAAATTGTTTATTTTTGCTTTTTTTTAGCAAAATAAATCTATAAATATCAAAAAAAGTTTTCAACTGAAGCTTTACAGAAAACTGTAGGATGACTGATAAGTTGCGAGATGATAAATTTTGTTTTTAAGATTTCTAAGCTCATTTCAAGGTTTTTCAATCTTGTTTTTATAAGATTGCAAGGTTCTTGAAAACGAGATTTTCAATCTAGATTTTAGAATGATTCTTTTTTCAGAGTGAAGGAGAAGTTAGATGTTATATGCTAAAAATATAAGGTCATGTTTCAAAAAGTGAACTTTTATAGAATTGTTAACGCTAAATACATCAAGTTAGGTAGTTTTTGTGCTAGTAAAGTGCAGTGCTGCCAGAATCTCCGAAGCAAAAATTGCTAGATTTGGGAAAAAAAGTTGCTAAAAATTGCAAAAAATTATGTGAAAATTGCCCAAAAAAAATTGCTAAGCCATTAAAGTTTTCGTTTTCCACAAATATATGTATGTATTGATGAAAATATGATCACTTGTCGCAATCGCCGTGTGTTTGGCAATGTGTAGGCGTAGTGCCGCTTTCTGTTCCTCCGTTTTTGTTGAATTTGGAACGAAAGACAACTTATTTTTTGGGTAAATGCGCCAATCGGAGCCACATGTTGTTCTTGAGGCTGCGCAATGTGTAAGATTTTGCCTATTTAGGGGGACTTAAATCAAAAAAAAAAGTGCACCAAATTGAATGATTTTTTTTTAAATGTTAGAAAAATATCCAGTTTTTATGAAAGCAAAAAAAAATCAGAATCAAAATATCATTAACAGCAATAAAATAGTCATTTAACAGGCCACATTGCAACGCTTGAAAAATTCCATTTGACAGCTCGCATCAGGCACAAAATTAAAGCGATTAAAATTTAGCCGTGAGAGTCTTGTTTCCAAGAAGAGCTATTTTTAACTTATTCTTGAATAGTTGAACTGCATTGTAATTTTCATATAATTTTTTTTAAAAACACCTAAAAACTAAGCCAATTGGAAAAAATCTTGTTGCTTTTATGGACGCAAACTTGTAAGTTCTATCGAGTTCGGTGATGCCACCACGTGGAGGACAAGCGGATGGATTCCCAGAACATATTTAAAAAAAAAACATGTTTTCGCCATTTTGAGTTTTTCATTTTATTGTAAGACTAATTTTCGAACAAAATCACGTGTAATTCGATATTTTTTGCTACCTACGCCGTCAGTTTTAAAGCTATCTTTACCAAACTTTGCACGAAAACTTGAAATACACGTAGGCTTTATATTTGTCGTAACCGGACCGATCAGATGACTATAGCATATAGCTGCCATAGGAACGATCGGACGGAAAACAAGTTTTTGTGAGAAAAACTTCTTTGTTTCCTAAATTAGTATTTATTAAGTTGAAAAGCTTTCACATAATGCTACAAAGTCTTATAAAAATCAGACGACTATATACCTACCATAGGAACGTTCGGGTCAAAATCTAGTTCCAGTGAGAAAACTTTTTTGTTTTTAGTGATAGCGTCACCAAACATAGCATTTAATAATTTTAAATGCTATCACACAATTTTACAAAATTTGATCAAAATCGGTTGACTATATCGTATAGCCCCCATATAAGAATCGTGTTCAGGCTATAACTGAAAAATGCGATATTGTATGGGAGGGGGGAGTAGTTTTAGTCCGATGTTGTTCATCTTAGAAACATAGTTCCGTATGGCCAAAAAATGTTTCCATTTTTAATTTCAAGCGGATATCTCTTAAACTACGGCCGCAATTGATTTAAGTCCCCCTAGATAGGCAAAATCTTACACTGTGGTGGCGGATATCAAAAAGCTTTGCGCCTATTGCGGATTTGCAAAACGCACAATATGCTTTCGTTGAATCAGCGCAATCCTTGCGAATCTATTGCTTGAACTCCTTATATTGCAGCCAGGCATCATGAAAATTTTGTTTATAAATTTTTGGCAACTTAACCCAATCACAAAACACAGCAAAAGAGTGAGCGAACACTTTCAAGTTGTTCATATAATCGAACCACTGAGTCAAATAGAAGTCCGATATCATTGTGAACCACTATTATTTGTAATTTGTGCAGTCAATTGCACAAAGGTAAAAAAAAGTAAAAAATTCTATAGAAAATTAAAAAAATTTCTAGTTTATTAATAAAGTTGCTAAAATTGCTAAAGAAAAATTAAAAATTGCTAGATTTGTTGCTAATAGCATTTAAAAAAAAAAGTTGCCAATTTTTTTAAAAGTTGCTAGATCTAGCAACTAAATTGCTAAAGTTGCAGTACCGGTAAAGTGGGCTTCCATATTATATGTAAGATGATTTTGAGCACATTAATCATATATGTATGTACATCCCCATATAACACCATGCAAATGTGTCTGTTTTGCTTACGGCTAAACGGTAGCTGTTCAAATAGTACACTGCATGAAAAAGTCTGTCGAGTAAAACGTTACCCATATCAGGTATCTGGCCATGCATTACGGGTCAGCGCATTTAACAATTCCAGTGCAAAAATAGCAAAAAAAAAAAAATTGCCTCCGACATGGCAGCAGATGGCCAACGAAGCCCTGCAAAAAAAAAAATCAAACACAAAAACCAAATTCAAGGCAAAAATGAGCCAAGTGCCAAATGACAAGCGTTGGGCATTTCGTTGTTTTTATTGAGTTTTTTGGCTTTGCGCCGGTAAATTGTTTTTTACCTACATATGCATACATACATACGTATGCACCTACGGCAATAAATCTTTAATATTATGTAATTTCTGTTTTCAGAAAACGGCAAAGTGTTATAGCACACTTCTTGGCATAGCGGAAGCAAAGCTAGGTACAACATGATGAGTGGATGATATATGAAGAGCAGAAGTTATGACAAATTTCTAAATTGTGGGAATGGCAAGTTCTCTCAAAGGGTAGCGACTTCTGCCGCACAAGTTGCCTGGTTCATGAGCATTCCGCAACTCCCATTATTCAAAAGCGAAATGACTAGTTGCAATTTTTTGCAAGCATTCGGTAACTAATTTTGATACACTGGCTATGTGCATAAGGGAAAGGTTTAAAATACTTTTACAACTGTGTCTTTCACCTTTGGAATTGATTCCGATTTATTTCTATACAACAGTCAAAATTTGGTAAAGCTTCTTGTGAAGACATGAAATTAAGAAAAAAAAAAGAAAAAAGATAATCTAATCGATTTTAAAAAACACACTGGATAGGGGTGGTTGACCAGTTAAACGGCCCAATTCCAAGAATTTTGGAAAATTCCGTTTTAAGGGCCCGGGCCCATTGCATTGAATGGACATGTTTCTTATGAGAGCGTTTATATTGAAGTTTGAACTGGTTGCAAGTTGATATTCACATTTGAACCCACACATGAAATTTCCAGTTCATAGCTTAACTAATTTCTGAGATATTTTAAATGTCTTACACTCACAGAGTAAGTCTGCAGACCAATTTTCTATATGCCTAAAAAATTTCGGAGATGTAGACTTGAACCACTCTTGAACTGGTTTAACATTCTGGTTCACCCAACTTCTTTTAACCTTAAGTTTTCCATCTCTAGCTCAAATATTTTCAAAAATATGGCTAAGATCGAATTTTAGACCGGTTCACCGGATATATTTTTATGATTCATTGGATATCAAATCCATTCGGACTGGATATTATTAATATCCATAAAAAATAATTTCAAGTTCATACCTTCAAAATCTTCTGAGATATGGCTCAGAACCACTTTTGAAAAGGTTCAAGACCGGCTTGATACTGGTCCTGAAACAAAAACAATACAAAATGTACTACCAAGTGTGAAATATAGAATGTTTGAAGCCACCGCCCGGTGCTTCGCAGGTTTGGGGCTTCCTCGAATATGACGAAGAGGAGAAGCTTCTTCGATTTTTTCTAAAGATAATATTTAGGTTACCTTGCAATACTCCGAACTATGCTCTATTTGTAGAAATTGGCTTCCGTCTAGCTTCCGTTGTTGCCACTGCTGTTGAGTCGATCCCAGTGCTTTGAAACATGGAAAACTCTTGCAGAACAACATAATGTACATTTGCAGCTGAATAATCCGAATACGTGTGGGTTGATCTCATCGACTAATTCTGGAAGGAACTGTTCAAAAATCTCACTCTGGTTTTATGCAGCAAGCTAGGAGCAGCACGACGAGGATACTAAACAGACAACTAAGCTCCTCATTGGGGGAAAACAGCCTTAGCCTAATATCATTTATATTCAAAGCTAGATGTGAAGCGCGACACGGAAGTCATCTGCACCCTCTGCAATTTAAACGCTAAAGAAGACACGTTTCACTTTATTGCAGTTTGCCCAATTTTACAGGAAATTAGAAAGATGTTTTGGCAGCAAGGAGAAATAAGCCAACAACAAACCATTGAAATTTTAGACGGAGAAAATTGGAGTAGTTTTTTCAAATTTCTAGTAGAAGCATCAAAATATAGGAATCGTATTATGTCAGAAGATGTTTAGTACATTCCTAAATTGCATATATAAACAAATTGTATTAAATATGGTTATCGCAATAGCTGACGGCTTTAAGCCAAAGCTGACTCATGTTATTTTATTCCAACCTGTGTAACCCTACCATAGTCACAACGTCAGAACGATCCGGTTTCTCGCGACGAGCGGGGAGTCTGGGAGTAGTATGATTGTGTGGCTATAGGGATTTTGGGTCACCAACTATATACATTTTGAAATCAAATTATGTGAAAAAAATAAACCACAGCCACACTACAACTGAACTTTTGAACCGTTTCAAAACCGGTTTGATTCCGCTCCTGAATCAGTAATATATCCAATTCCATATTACCAACCTACTGTATAATTTTACAGCTTTTGAGATATGGCTTTGAAACAATGAATGAATTGAATGACTTCTGAAAAATAGCTCTGAACCACTTTTTAACCTTATTTAACCGCCTACGAAATGGTTCACAGATTTGAGATATAGCTTATGACTCTTTCCTGAACATACTGTGAAAATTTCGTGAACGTCGGTCTAGCGGTTTATACGCCTATATGGAACAAACAAACATAAAAAACATGCTTTTACTTTTATATATATGTAAAGATTGCAATCAAGTAAAGAATATTCCTCAACCATAAAGTTATCGAAAAAGTTGCACGTCACATTCATATTAAAGTTCTCAACTTTTATATTCGATATGCAAATCGTTATTCTCTACAACCTTCAAAAATGTTTAAAACGTGAACAATCAGGCCTGTTCCCGTTTTCGATTTCGATCAATTCATGTAGAATCGGAATTGTTAAATGTTACCGCTACCAACAACCAACAGTGCTATTCTGCTTTAGCTTTAAAACCCCGTTTATATTCATTCGACTCTAGAAATCACAACTCTTGCCAACTCCGATCAAGAACAGCCCCGTATAAGTATATTATCAAAACTTTGAGACTTTCTCGAAATTTCAGCAAATGTAGTAGCTACACTCAGAAAGAAACCGAGAGCTTTGTACTTGAATCAAGTACAAACGGTGTCAATAGTACGGTTAGTACGAAAATACTTGATTCAAGTACAAAAAGTCTTATTTCAAGTATTTCAAGTACTGTAGTATAAGATTGATTCGGGATATTTTAAGCAGGGCTGCAAACCCAAAAAAAATTTCGGAACTTCTGGTTTGCTGGTTCGAACCAAAGCTTACCAACGGTTAAGGTTCAGAAATTTGAGGTTCGAGGTTTTTGCGCATTGGTTTTGGTTCGAACCTTGGTTCGTTACATGTTTTTCCCCAATATATTTTAAATAACAATACAACAGGCATACACTTGACGCCTAGATACATTGTTAGTCCGCATTTACACGGTGAAGCAAACTTCATGAAGTTCCACATGAAGTTTTTGATTGTAGGGAAGAGGTGTAGGGGGGCAGTCGAAGCAGGCAAAGCTTCATGGCAAGCTGGCAATGAAGTTTTTCGATATGTATATGTATAAGATGGAGAATTTGTGCCAGTTTTCTCTGATTTAGTGTCTGTTTATGTTCTGTTCCAAAGGTACAAAGAACATTTGTGCAAATATATGAAACCGCCAGAACACAGCATCTCTGACCCTATAAGGTGTATACATAAATTCGCTTTCGCATGTGCAAAGTAAATCACAAGCTGGCTTGACCGACTTTCCGTATTGTTAAATTTCTAATTGTCGACTCTGCTGTTACTTACATAGAAGGGTACCCAAATAAATTTAAGTGTGTATAATCTTTTTTTTTGAACAGAACCAAAAGCTTGGGTTCGGAACGGGTTCGGGTTCATCTATTTTCGTCCTCGAGGTTTGGTTCAGGGTTTGGTTTACAGTAAAACCAAAGCCGGAATTCCGGGTTCGAACCGGTTCGGTTCCAAACCGGCTTGCAGCCCTGATTTTAAGTACATTTCGAACTGTTATAAAATCTTTTTGGTCATACTATTAGTTTGTTGGGGTCTTGAGTGCAGCCCGATTTACTCTCAAAATAAGTGCAAAATGTATAATACTTCATCGAAGTATTATTAATTCTAAAGTAAACCCCAAAACAATCTTGAAACAAAATAATGCTTCATAAAATACGTTCAAAATGTTTTTGGTTTAAGCCTATAAAATTCTAGGTTATTCCCAATTGGTTCTTGATACTGGGTCTATGTATTAAATCAAAATCCAAAGGAAATGAATTAACCAAAGAATAAGAGGTTTATACTGTAGGTCAGAAATAATATTAACAGACGTTTTTCTATTCTAGAATATTTCGTACTTAATTTAAGTACGTCCAAGAACCAAATATACTTAAAATGTTAAGTATAAAACGGTATAAATTCTATCACGATCGATCTAGAATTCTGCCGGTCGTTTTTTTCTGAGTGTAGATGTATGGAAAGAGGTCAAAAGTAGCGATGCCGGAATATCGATATCGATTAACTTTTGATGATATTTTTAATTTTTAATATTCCGGTATCAGTAGAACAGTTCTGTGAACCGAGCTTCCAAAACATTTAACAGGTACATACAATTTTATACTGTTGCAGAGGGTATATTAAAACTGTCCAGATGTTTGTAACGCATACAAGGAAGCATCTCTGACCACATAAAGTATATATATTCTTGATCAGCATTATGAGCTGAGTTGATATAGCGATGTCTATCTGTTGTTCTGTTTCTATGCTATCCTCCTCTGTCAGTTTTAAAGCAATCTTAACTAAACTTAGCACGGAGTTTTTCCGTATAAATACACTGCACATTTGTCGGAACCGACCGGATCGCATGACTATAGCATATAGCTGGCATAGGAACTATCGGACGAAAAAGTAGTTTTAGTGAGAAAAACTAGTGAGTACCTTGTTCATAGGTTGGAAAATTATCTATTATATCAATTTAAATTATTTGATTATTTCAATCAAAGTTATGATTTTTGCAACGAAAAATCTTAAATTGCGTCACTTTGCATCGTCTAAATACTTATCGATATATTTACAATTGGCGGCTGCCTTTAAAACTCCAAAGACTACAGTAAATTAAAACTTGGAATTTGAAAATACGGAGGTAAGGTAAGAGGTGCACAAAATATGTCTCTAAGTGCTTCCTAACATTGCTGAAAAGATACACAAGGCAACAAAATTAAACTTTTTGCAGGTTATTGAAAAGGTGGTGGTGATTTCAAATGACTCTAGTGTGCTGAACACGTATCTGTTATGGGAAATGATCATAAAAGCAAGAAGAGCTTGTAATATTTTATAGATATATTAACTATAATTTAAGCTCGTCTAAGAATTTTATGGGCCGTCATAAGAGCACATATTTTAAAATTTTAAGCCAATTACGCTTGACGCAGAACAAAAAGATAATATATCACTCACAGAGCCAAAATTGTCCTGCTGCGATTTTTAAGTTCTTTTCGGTTCCAAGAATATCGGTTCTGAATTTTCCACAGAGTTTTCGGTTTGTTGGCAGGCTACATTTGCGCTCCCCAACCCATCCAACCCTTTCCAAATCGAATTTCCTTTACGCAAAACTTTACCATTTCTTTTCTTTTATTCCGTTTGTGGGAGGACAAATCATTTATAGCCTAATTGCTTTCATTAAGTTACAAACTTTTGCCCTTTTTGGCAATTAAACTAATGCCCCTCCGAATCTGTTTGCAAGCCTGTTCGATATGTGAATGACTTGACTTTTATGTTTGTGTTTTTTTTTCTTTCTTTGCAGGTTTCGTTCTTCTTGTCATCGTATGTGGCCCCATTGACATTGATTTGCTTTCTATACATGGGAATGCTGGCTCGCCTATGGAAAAGTGCGCCTGGTTGTAAGCCATCGGCCGAGTCACGGTGAGTCTCACCCTTGTCACTAGCCACAGAAAACAAGGGATTGGTTTGGATTGAGCCTGGGGCACCATGCACCTGTGGCTGGGTCTGTGGTCGTGTTGTGCCCCATGTGGCATGATGAATGCCTTTTTATTAGGCCGAGCAAAGAAAACTCATGAGTGTTGCTCATAAATTTTTAAGTGCTCTGTTGTTCTGCTCAGTATTCTCTGTTTTTTTTTTTTGGGATAGGGTGGGGCAAATTTAAAAAAAAAAAGGGATAAAAAGACGTTCTTAAAGCAGTAAAATAAACCAAAAAGTATGGAAAGATTGAAAGTATTGAGATTTATTAGATTTGTCTAAGAAAACCTTAGTTAAAGAAATGGATTGTCCGAAAAATGTTTAAGCGATTTCTAGAATCATTCGTTGTTAAAGAAAAAATCTAAAATCGAAGAAATTTATGAAATATTTTTACTATTTAAAATAGTGAAAATCGTGTAAAATATGCTTCTCAAAAATTTGAGTTCGAAGTAATATAGAAGCACCTTACTTTGTTATTAATTTGTGGCAATAATATCGAGCTTTAAGCGTCATCTCCTCATATACTTCTGAGCGATTCTTACACATTTTTTTTGATCGAACACTGAAGCGATTTCTGTGTGCCTCCTGAGCGTCACTACAGATTTTGTTAAACCACTTTTAAGTGAATCCGTATGCATTTTCTAAATGGCTCCTTAGCGACCTTTTGCCGCTAATCGACTCAGATTTTTATATGCTATTTCAGAGCGGCTTTTTGCTGACTAGCAACTCAGAAACTTCTGAACATTTTGGGCGTTTTGTGGATGTCCCAAGAGCATACCAGGCTCAAAAATGTCTAATCAACCGCTCCGGATTTTTGAAAATTCCGAACCGTACCTGGACCGGTGAACTCTGTTAATTAACATAAAGGAAGACTATTAAACATTCATTCCCCTAAGTAAAAGGTATATCAAAGTCGGGCATGGCCGACTTTAACTTACGCTCTCTGTTTTTTCAAACTCTACTTTTTTATTAGAGGGACTCCAGAGCGTTTCGCTTGCTTGCGTTGCTTTAGTTCTAACGAACTAACGACTTATCTTTTGAGCTAAGAACTGAATGAATCTTCAAACCTAAATCTCGACTCTTGATCAACTCCTGAAATAAACATGTTCTAGGTGAATTCTAAGCGAATATGAAAAAGCAAAATTCCATTTCTAAACTTTTACAGAAGGTCTTTAGTGCGATAGAGGCTTCCTGCTTCCAAACAATTTCCATAGTCTACTTTTAGGTTCTAAAAATAAATTCATATTTGTGGTTTGTTTTTATTTATGTGAAATTTGATTATGATGTATGCAAATGAATGTATCTATTTATATAGAGAGATGGCGCAAAATTTATCCCCAAAGTTCATAAATCAAAGGGTGTGGGGGTGGTTAAAGTGAACTATAGTATAATAATTTATTATTGTTGAATACTCGTACCAAGTACAATTCATCTTTCTCTTCCATTCAGCAAGGGCAAGCGACGCGTCACCCGAATGGTTGTTGTTGTGGTTCTGGCATTTGCCGTCTGTTGGTTACCCATTCATGTAAGTATATGAGCAACAGAAAATAGTGTTTCAACTGAATTTATTTCATTTTTTGAGATTTGTAATTTGATTATAATTATTTAACCGAATTTTAATATTTGAAAGTCGCTTCAAGTACACAGAGAGGAAAAAGGCGTAATGAAATGTATCGCAATTTTAAATAAGTATGTAAAACAAGTAAAAAAAAAACAGAACCCGAATCGAGTATTGTCAAACTAAAACAAATAATAGCCCGTTTTTTTCCAGAAATAAGACTTAAATCGAGTACAGAACTTGGGGATTGTCTTTAACGCCACATTATGAATATCTATTTTCTTTTACCTCTTGATGTATTTTGTTATAAGGCACCAGTAAGAAAATAAGTATTTGTCGGGATATCCGACAGATCGGTCGGGTGTTGCGCACCGGTAGTATGTGTGCCTGCTGGTGCGGGAGGTTACGGGTTCAATCCCACCTCGGACCATATAATAAAAAGTTTTTTCTTTCTTTAGAAAAAATCTTTTACCAGCTGTAAAATAACTAGCCATGAAAAAGCAAAATTCCCAAACTTCCAAACTTGCCGTTCAGACTCTCGGCGTTAAACTGTAGGTCCCTTTCTTCTTGTGTGAAAAATTATAAGCACACACGCCAAGAGATTGAGAGAAGCTTGGCCTGGCCCCTCTTTTGGTGCTGTTGGGCCAATTTTACATTTACAAGTTCTTGAGCTTGAAATGAACTCTAAGATATAGCTTTGAACCACGTTTGGAACCCTTATTGAAGCGTGAAAATATACATTCCGACGGGTCATAAAGGTTCCCAATAGCCAAGAAAATCGCAAGTATACGATCTGGGTGCGTTTTATAGACTTTGTAAAACTGGAATTTCACCAGATATCCAAAGTAGTGGTCCTTTTTTTTCTGCCAAAGTGAGGAATCGCACCCACATCACGAAGCGGCAAATGTCCTGAATACTATATTTTTCCGCACGGATTCGATGTAGCCACACTGTCTCCTGGCATACTTCTTCTTCCGGTCTAGTTCAACGTAAGCCCAGCATCTGTACATCAAACCGAATGGACGGTTTGTCAGCTTGCATATACACCCAGCGCCACAAAAAAAGCCGCACCTCGAAAATTTATGAATTTTTGACATCACTATGCGGGGATTTCCCTAAATGCCGTTCTATGCTCATATTTTTTTTTGGGGGGTTCCCTTAAATATTCTTCACATAGATTCGTCATTTCAAGAGCTCAGTAGTCAAAATAGCTTTTTCTAGAATTTTTTTTTTGAAGACACCTTTAAAAGTATGCCTAAAGGAAAGCAGTTCAGTATTCGGGAGAAGGAGAGAATTATTTTATTATCTGAACAAAATGTACCAAATCGTCAAATAGCAGCTCAGACAGGTTGTAATGAAAGTTCAGTGCGTCGATTTTTAAAAAAATATCGCGAGACAGGTGAAGTGGAAAGGAAGCAAGGATCGGGAATGAAAAAATGCACCACAGCACGAGAAGATCGTATTATCATGAAAACGAGGTTGCAGGATCGCTTTAAAAATGCAGCTGAGATAGCATCTGAGGTAGGGCAACAATTTGCAAAGAATGTTTCGACCCGAACAATTCAACGTCGATTAAATGAAGTGGGTTTAATGGCAAGGACACCTGCAAAAAAGCCACTCCTAAATAAAAGAATGAAGGAAAATCGGCTAAACTGGGCCAAGGAAAAACAAAAATTGGAGTGATTCCGAATGGTCACGAGTCCTATTTTCGGATGAGTCCAAATTCAATCTCATTGGACCCGATGGCTCTTGCAAGGTGCGCCGTAGAAAGGGCGAACGATATTTGGAAAATTGCTGTGTGGGAAGCGTTAAGCATTCACCATACATTATGATATGGGGATGCATATCTAAATATAAAACTGAATTAATTTTAATGATTCAGTGTATGGTGAACGCGGAAAAATATAAAGATATAATTTTAAATGGAGTTGTGCCTAGCATTGAGGCAATAAGTGAGAAAGAAGAAGATCCTATTTTTCAAGATGATTCTGCATCTTGCCATCGGGCTCGATCTGTAAGTAATGTAGTGAGCTTTTGTTATTAAAACAACTTAATCAATTAATTTTGACCTTCTTCTTAAGGAAGATAACAATTTTGAAGGAAGAATTGGGCATTAAGTCCCTAAATTGGCCCGGAAACAGCCCTTATGGCTGCCCTTATGGCTGCGAAAATAAAAAAAAAGGAAGCCTAAAACCATGGTAGAATTGAAGGATGTGATAGAAAAAGTATGATTTGAGGATATCACTGAGGAATATTTAAGCGCTTTGTACAATTCGATGCCCAATAGGGTAAAATGTGTAATTTACGCAAAAGGGGGTACTACAAAGTACTAATTTAAATTTAAAAAAAAAAAAATAGCATTAATTTGATACAAAATATATATTAGATTATAGCAAATTAAGTATACTTTTGGAAAAAAATCATTATTTGTTGAGTATATGCACTATTATAATTATTATAATTTTTTTTCTTAAAGTTGTCATAATTATGAAAAGTCACCTTAATTTTGGATGGGTCTGGAAAAAAACCTTTTTCTAAAAAACTAACATTCATAAAATAAAAATTGCAATGCACTTTTATTTAAAAATATTCCAATAATTAGTAAAGAAAAATAATTGGGCAATTCGGAAAACATTTATAGAAACCCCAAGCAAGAAAACATACAAGAATATGAATATTTAGACTGCGGCTTTTTTTGTGGCGCTGGGTGTATTTGCGCACTTTGGACACAATTTTTCTTGACGGATGACATTGTGTTGACATAAGAACTCCATTAACTCATCCGAGCTCATACTCAAAAAACTTGAGCAAGAATACTTGCACCCCGTACAAATGCCCGTTTCTCAGCAATATTCAGACTTTGACAAATTTGCACGAAGTTTATTTTAAATCAAACACATAATTCGATTACACATATTTTGTATGTGCAAAAATGCAAACTTTGAAATTCAATTGCAAGAGAACCGCGGGTGACCGCCAACTGTTTTCTGCACGTAAATTCTTCATAATTTACTGCATGTAATTCGCTTTTTTTCAAAATTTAAGGCCATGATGGACCTTTACTACAAACATTTAACAAATCAAGTTCACAATTTAAATCATTTCTAAGTTATGTTTTCAAACAGCTTTTAAACTGGTTTAAATACATGCGGAACTGGAATTAAACAGTGAAATATCTAACTATATTAACAAACAACTATTAAATTTACAGGTTAAATAATTTCTGTGTTATGGCTCTGATCCATTTTCAATCCGGTTGAAACCAGGGATTGCAAATAAGAGTTATGGGTTTTAAAAAAATCAAATAATAATAAATGTCCTAGATATTTTTGGAGACATATGTATTAATTTTGAGTGAGCAATCCAAAAACAGGATAAACTTTTATTTTCAACTTGTAAAATAAAAATTAAAAAATAGTTCTAATTTTCAATTTTTATACAAAAGGGTATTTAGGGTGTTTAGGGGATGGCAGAGGACGTGTAGTTCAAGGGGAAACATGGAGCTTAAACGGTGCGGAGATAGAGAAAGTATAATCTTATAAGTATCTTGGAGTTACCATGACCTCAAATGGAAAATTTACAACGCACCTTCGTCTAAAACTAAAGGAATCCATCATGGCGCTGAACAGCTCTTGGAATAAACTAGTGAACAACATAAATGTACTATCGAGCGTCAAATATAAGATGCAAACTATGCAATACACATTGAGACTGGATTACCCGAGCTAAACAGCTACACCTTGGGTACGCGTTTTGCATACATGAGGCAGGTGATGGAAAAACCAGCAACAAGACTGGTGAATAAAACGACGAGGCTGCTATTAGCAAATGAAGCTCAATGCTTAGTGAATGGCAACTTCTAGCTACTGAGTATAACTAGATATAACTAGATCTCCAAAACCATCGATCATGGACGGCGGCACACAAAAATATATTGGAGCGCATGGCTGAAGGCACTCAAGAAAAATGTTTTGAACAGGCCCAGAGAAGCATAAGCAGGGGATTGTACAAGCAACTTTATTTCTCTTTATGCGAAAGAAACTATTTTAATGACCGCTTTAAACTAAAAGTAATCTCGCAAATATTCCGTGCCCGATGTAATTTGATGGCACTGAACTTCAAGCCATACCGAGATGATATCCTAAATGAATGCACGCTTTGCAATATGCACGAAAAAGAGGACGCATTCTATTTCTTGGCCAAATGTCCAATCTTGGCAGAAATACGTTTTGTATATTGGCAACAATCTTCGCTGAACACAGCAGAAATAATTGAAATTTTGAATGGGCGGTGTTGGACCGCACTGGCTAGTTATATTTTCGAAGCGTTAAGATATAAACAGAAAATTACAACAGAATTCTTGTACAACTAAATAAATATCAAAAAATTCAACCAAATTAAAATAATACCTTAAGATGTACATATGACTGACGGCAAACTATGGCCAATGTCAGAAATAAATAAAATAAACTACTACTACTACTACTGCTACTACTACAAAGGGTATTATAATTTTGCCCAGAAGTTTGCAACGCAATAAAAATATTCATTTCCGACCCCATAAACTATATATATTCCTGAACAGGGCGACGAGCTGAGGCGATAGAGCTTTGTCCGTCCGTCTGTCTGTTTCTACGCTAACTAGTCTCTCAGTTTTAAAGCTATCGAGCTGAAATTTCGCACAGAGTCTTCTTTTTACTGCACGCTGCTAATATGTCGGAACCGACCAGATCGGATGACTATATCTTATAGCTGCCATAGGAACCATCGGTCGAAAAATGGGTCGTAGTGAGAAAAACTTTTCTGTTTTCAATGTTAGCGTCCTTAAAGTCGGCCATTATTGATATTATATGCTTTCAACCAGATTTGCAAATTTTGGTCAAAATCGGATGACTATATCTTATAGCTGCCATAGGAACCATCGGTCGAAAAATGGGTCGTAGTGAGAAAAACTTTTTTGTTTTTAAGTAAATCGTTCCTAAGGTCGGTGATTTTTAATATTAAACGCTTTCAATCTAATTTGAAAAAGTTGATTGACATCGGATGACTATATCTAATGGTTGCCATAGGACCGATCGGTCGAAAATGAGTTTTAGTAAGAAATTGTTGTTTTTTGTTTTTTATGTTAGCGTCCTTAAACTCGCTGTTGACTAATTTTATATGCTTTCAAATAGATTCGCAAAATTGGGTCAAAATCGGATGACTATATCTTAAGGCTGCCATAGGGCCGATCGGTCGGAAATTGAGTCTTAGTGAGAAAAACCTTTTTGTTTTCAATTTTATCGTTCATAAACTCGGCGTTTGTTAATTTGATATGTTTTCAAAAAGATTCGCGAAATTTGGTCGAAATCAGATGTTTATCTGTCGGAAAATAGGTTTTAGTTAGAAAAATGTTTGATTTTTATGTAAGTGTTCTTAAACTCTGACATTTCAAAAACAGCATTTTCAAGGATATAAAAACTTCGGCACAGACGAAGTTTTATTTATTTTATTTATTTATATTATGTTCGAGGGCAGTGTAAAATTGCAGGCGAACAGGGTTTAAAGCTATAGCTTCACGGCCTTAAGCTTAATTTTTACATCATTTGGGTTAAATTTTTATCAATAAGTGAATATATATTATTTACAAATTAAATACTAGTACTTATAATTATAAAGGGCGTGGATAGTGGTAGAGAGAAGGTGAATTGAAGGTAAGAATTTATAGTAAGTTAATTAAGTTTGTATTTTGGAGGAATTGGACTATTGCATTTATGTTGTGGCTGTTGGGATCAAAAATTGCTTTTAAGGGATTATTGTTTGTTGGGAACAGAGATCTGTGGGGTTGGAGGTGGGGACAGTCGACAAGTATGTGTTGTAGTGTTGATAGTGAGTTGTTGCAGAAGCTGCACGTTGTGGTTATGGGTGGTTGGCTGAATAGATAGCTGTGCGTGAGGTTGGTGTGTCCTAAGCGAAGGCGAATTATTTTGGAGAATATTCGACGGTGGATAGTCATATTTGACTGTAGTTGGCCGTAGTCGTAAATGGTATTTTTGATTTTATTGAAGGATTTGTAATGTGAGTTGGTGTTGTTAAATAATCGAGCTTGTTCGGACTTAAAGTGGGTTTTAATATATTTGAGCATGTCGGTGATATTAAAGATTTTTTCAGCTGAAAAGATTGAGCTGTATAGGGGTAAGAGATGTTTATGGCAGTTTTCATTTTCAACTACGCTAAAGGAGGTTGCTCTGTCGGATTTTGATCCGTCAGTGTATATAAATCTGTGTGAGGGGAGAGAATTTTTGAGTTCGAGGAATTTTTGTTGGTAGACTGAAGGTGGAGTGGACGATTTTGGTAGAAGGTGAAGTGAAGTGTTAATAGAGGAGGAGAAATCAATCCAAGGTGGACTTGAGTTCTTAGTGACTGGTATGGGTTTGTTTGGTAGACCAAGGTTGATGGTAATTTGAATGCAGAGTTGCAGAGCGGATGGTACTTTGGGGTTATTCTTTTTTGCTTTGAGTATGTTGTCTATGGTTTTTTTCAAAGGTGAATTGTGGGACAGGAGAATTGGATTTATGAGTTTGGCTGTGGAGAGTTTGATTCGAATATCTATTGGCATAATTTTTGTTTCAAACAGTAGGTTGCTTATCGGGGTAGATCGAAAAGCACCGAGGGTGATCCTGATGGCGGAATAGTACAGGGATTTGATTTGTTGGAGTTGTGAGGTTGGGGCGTTCCCGTAAAGGAATAGGCCAAAATCTATTTTTGACATTATAAGCTGGTTCACGGCATTTAATACGCTAAGCTGATTGCAGTTGTATTTGCTGTTGGAGAGACATTTTATTATGTTAAGTCTGTGGGAAAGTGAGGTGCAGAGGTTAGAAATGTGGTCATTCCAGGTATATTTTTTATTGAAAGTGATTCCAAGAATCTTTAGTGTGTTGGTGTTGGTAATTTGGATTAATGAAGTGTTGATTTGTATTCGGCAGGAGTGTTTTTTACAAATGTGCAGGTGCTTACATTTAGAAAGGGAAAGGATTGCTCCTGAGTAGTCGCACCAGGAGAGTATGTCCCTTAGTAGTGGGTTTATGTCTATTTGCGTGTTTTATTCAATTTTTTACTATATGATAATCGTCTGCGTATGCACAGAAATTAAATTGTTTGTGCTTGTCTATGGTGTGGTTTAGTTTGTTAAAAGCAATTAGGAATAAAATTGCAGAAAGCGGTGACCCTTGAGGGATCCCATTGAATTGAGGTAGTGTTGTAGATTGGTGGTGGTTGGCAAAAACAGTGATTTTTCTATTAGTCATAAAGCTGATGACGTAGTTGATAATCTTGGGGCCTATTTTCCATGCGTAAGGTTCGTCTAGTATGGTGTGAATGCCAATTTTGTCGAAAGCCTTGGTAAAATCGAGAGAAATTATTGAAGTGTGGTTTTTACATGAAAGGGAGGAGGATATCAGGTGGTCTAAAACGAGCAGACTATCTGATATAGATTTTCCCTTTCTAAATCCTGTTTGGCGGCTATCGATCGATTTGTTATAGGAAACAAACCACCATAGCCGGTTGGCGATAATTTTGTCCAGTGTCTTTGCGAAGCATGAGTTCAGGGATATGGGGCGGTATGAGTTAAGGTTGGTTTTGTCTGTGTTGGGCTTGTATATCGGGATTATCTTGCTTATTTTATAATGTTGGGGGATGTAGTTGTTGAAAATTTTATTGTAGTGGTCTAACAGGCGGAGTTTGACTGAAGAGTGGACGTTTTTTATCATGGGATAGGAGACCCGGTCGAGTCCGGGGGTCTTGCCTTTTTGCTTTGATAGTGCTATGCTCAGCTCTAGGGCAGTAATTGGTGCTTCGATTTTGTGTGCAGGCGGGGATGGGGGGTATGATGGATTGAGGGATAGGGTGTTGTCTTTTTGGGTTTTAAAGGTGGAGGAAAAATTGGAATCACTAGATTCTGTGGACCAGTGATTACATAGCTCGTTCGCTATGGATAGACTGTCGGAAATTGTTGTTTGGCCATTTTGTTTTTTTATGCAGTGAATAGAGAGCCGAGGTTTTACGCCGCAGAACGTACGTATGTTGGGACGAAGTTAACTTGGCCTTCTCGTTTAAACTAAAAAACTAAAAAAAATTATTCATAAATTTATATCAGGGGCCGGCAAAACACACATGCACATTTTGGCGTTGTGTGTGTGTGTTTAGCTACGCGAGAGCGCGCTCATTTAGCACATCTTTGTTGTTGCAAAAGAGAGCAGTATTATCTCGTATACTGTCGGTGTGTCGACGTCGCTGCCGCAGAGCCCTGTTCAATACACTGGAGGCTGAGACGTGCCGGACTCTGATTTATATTAATGGGATTGAAGAAAGATGATTAACTTGAATAGAAAACATATTTTTATGTACGCAACTTAGGTCTAACATTTTTTGGGTTGTAAACCCCAATTTTTGTGGCCGAAACCAACAATCAATGATATATCACATTTTTTAACAAAAATATCGATATTTTGATATATCGATATTATATCCGGCATCCCTAGTCGTCACCGTCTGTTTAGACGACACTGATGAATGCCAAAATTGACGAAATCTTCGGAAAGTGAGTGCTCGCACACGAACATCTAGTTCACACATACATGTACTTTTGAATTTGCTGTCTTTGCCATAAGAAATTTGCTGAATCTCTTAAGTCCTTAATATAAAGATTGACTCAGTAGTTTAGTCGCCTACAAAGAACATACAAACCATATACCAGATATTCCTGAAGCTCCAGTACACAGCGTACAAATTTTCGGAAAACCGGCATTAGGGGAAGACCGAAATTTAGATGGGAAAAACTAATGCGGCAAGACATAGCAAAGCTTAGTGTAAACAACTGGAGCCAGCTCGCTCGGGCCAGAGTAAAAACCCTAAACGATTTTAAAGCGACTTTAGTGAATTTTCTTATGCAGCAGCAGTAGCTCTGAGCATTTTGGGAACGACTTCTGAGCGTTTTCAAGCGACTTCTGAAAAATTTTTCCAAAGTTTCTAAGCATTGTGTGAATACGTGCCATAGCGTGCCATAGTCTTATAGGCGACTTCAGGGCAACTTCTAAGCAACTTTTATGCGTTAGCAATGTTAGCAATATTGTGTTGTCAAATTGTCAGTGATTCTTGCCACAGCTATTCCAATAGTTAGTCGTATAAATTGATACAAGCATTTAACCCTCTAATGCCCAAGACCGCCTCTAGACTGGCAAAGTTCAAAACACCGTTATTCGCTTTCCTCATTCCTTTTTGTCTTCGTTTTGCGTTTTTCTATTTCGGGGAAGTCCAAAAATTAAGTTAGTTGCGTTTGCAATAAATGCCAGAGCTTGCGTCTGCTGCTGCTGTCGTTTGAAGTTGAAAATTTGTGCAGTTTGGACGCAATAATTATTTTGTAAAAAGTGCGAATTAAAAACTTTTTTAAAAAATATTCAAGAACGCAAAACACAAAACCTTTTATTGCTTTTATTTGCTTTTATATGGTATCCCGTCTAGAGGCGGTCTTGGGACAATTCGGGAAAAAAAAATTATAAGGTAAGTTTGAAAGTGGAACAACCTATGACATATTTAAGTCCAAATAATTGCTTCAGTAGACATGGATCGACGACAACTGCATAAGCTATCAGCTCTTTTCGATGTGAGGATTGAAAAATGTTTAAATTCGATTGATTTTGACGGACGGAAAAGAAGAATTGGAGGACGATTTGACTGATGATGTTTGTGAGGCAGCGTTTCCTGTCAATGACGAAGATCAAGAAGCGATTAAAAGAGCGGTTAATATGTCGGATTCTATGTTGGCTTCAGAGATTTGTGTAACTTCAAGCGGAAGTCCTAGTCCGCTGGCGAAATTGTTGTCACCCTCAAATATGATTGCATCGAATTCACCTCAAGCACAGAAACGCAAACGCAAAGCGCCTGCTGAGCATAATATTGCTGATGCTGAAGAAAGCACAATAGCTGAATGTGTAGGATCTGTTTGGGCTATCGACCCAAAATCACCGTTTTTCAAAAAGATTTTGTGGCGCCAAACGAACCTAGTCATAGATAAATCTGCAATATCCTTTACTGAGCCTGACCTCGGAGTACTTAAAAATCTGGATACGCCATTCAAGTGTTTTCAATTCTTTTTGAATGATACTATCATTGAGCATATCACCCAGCAAACAAATTTGTATGCTGCCCAAAAAGATGTCAACACTTCGTTTGCAACAACCAATTTGGCAGTTTGACAGTTTATTGGCATTTTATTTTTTATGTCAGTTTTTCGCTACCCAAATGTTCGTTCATATTGGGGGGAGTACGCATTTGGAACAATTCAGAACACAATGTCAAGAAATCGCTTTGAAAAAATACGAGGTAATTTGCATTTTAATAATAATAGTAAGTTGCCCTCCAAGGATTCTGCCGACCACGATCCTTTATACAAAATACGGCCGCTCGTGAATCACTTCAATTCTGACTTTCAGTCAGTTCCGATGCGCCAACGCTTATGTGTGGATGAACAAATTTGTGCAACGAAGATGAAGACCTTTCTTCGACAATATTTACCAGACAAACCACACAAATGCGGAGTGAAATTCTTCAATTTGTGTGGCTTTTGCTATAATTTTGAGATATATTGCGGCGCAGGAGACAACCATGTTCAAACTGACTCATCAGATCTTGGTGCGGCAGCAAATGTAGTTGGTCGATTGTCACGCAATACTTTTTTGCCGCTTCTTATATATCTCAAATCCCGAGGAATATTTTCTTTGGGAACTATTCGCTCGAATCGAAGCTTCCAACTGACAGCGACCTCAAGAAACAAGTGCGTGGATATTCTACTGAATTTTGTGGATCTGCATCAGGAGTCGAAATGTCTTTGACGGTTTGAAAGGACAATAAGGCAGTGCGACTTGCTTAGACTTACTCAAACTCAAATTGTATGACGTAAATGTAATATTAACCTGTGCCTTTCCCAGCAAAAAGACTGTTTCTACGATTTTCATCACAAATAAGTAAACGAACTTTTTGTTTTTTGAGCCTTTCTTTATTTTCTTTGTAATAAAACGTGTAAACATTTTTTTTTCTGAAATTTTTTTTGGCCTACTTTTCCAAAGCCGCCTCTAGGCGGTCCAAGGTTTTAGTCCTATAAAACTCGATCCGTGCAAAATTAAAAATTTTGCCAGAACAAACCTTTGTCTTTTAAGATGGCTGTTATCGTGGTGGGTTAACGAACAGAACGATAGAGTGTCATCAAAACAAGCATCCCAACTCATTCCGAGAGTTCAGAGAGGTCCCCATCCGGCTTATGTGATGGTTTGATGGGAAGTCGCCCATGATGGGGTCCACCAAGCAAAATTTTTTTTGAATAAGGAGTCAAAGCTTTTGCGAAAGTGTATCAATCCGGCGTTTTGGTCAACACGACATTATTTGCAAACAAGCCGTGGACCTTTCAACCAGACTCCTCTCCACGTACCGAACTTCATTTCTACGGATGATTCGCCTGCTGGTAGCCCAGACTTAAATCCATTGGACTACAAACTGTGGTCCGTTCGAGGCTTTCGGGCTTGCTCTACTCGAAACCCCAAATATTTAGTCGTTGAAGCGCGCCCTTGTCCGAGCAGTGGACAATTTCTCAATGCATGAGAGGCCCGAGAGACTTCGGCGTTGCTGAAAGGCATAAAGTGGCCATTTCGAATAAGTTTTTCTACGATTTGTAGCCATTGAGTGACTGAATAAAAAGAAGAAAAATAATTGCGAGTACTAGGAGACAAGATACTACCTGTTCAACGTCTCGTAAAAGCACAATTCCAAGATAACTTTGAATTCCTTCAATGGTATAAGGATGTTTTACGATGTTAATCAAACTGAAGTATTAACTTATGATGCGCTTGCAGCGACTTCGGCGTGGCTGAAAGGCTTAAAGCGACCATTTCGAATAAGTTTTTCTACGATTTGTAGCCATTGAGTGACTGAATAAAAAGAAGAAAAATAATTGCGACTACTAGGAGACAAGATACTACCTGTTCAACGTCTCGTAAAAGCACAATTTCAAGATAACTTTGAATTCCTTCAATGGTAT
>JBAMBO010000916.1:0-97719 GCA_037044535.1 Lordiphosa magnipectinata | reverse complement strand
ATGCAAACTAAATCGAACGACTTGATTTAAGTTGTTCTTGTATTCGAACGATCTGCATTCTATTTTCAATTCGAATGCTTCATTTCCAAAATGTTCCCTTTGACTACTTTTTCACCCCAATATGCTGCAAACATAAAAAAAAACACACGGAAAAGTCAAAGAAGTTAATAGTATTTTAATAAAGCTGTTCAAGATGTCGTTTTTATTTTTAATGGAAGCTTATTCGAATATTTCAAGCGTTCCATTAAAAAGTGAAAACCGGAACAGGTTGAACAAAAAATGTGAATTCGATTTGGCTGGCACAGAATAAAATTGAAGCATTTCATAAAAATTATTTATTTTTATATAACAAATTTTTTTTAAAAGAATGTGAGATTACAGAAAGTATCTAAATATACTAAACATTGCTACAAAAATAATTTTAAGCCATTAAGTAAAAAAACGAATTTACTTTTGAATTCATCGACTCCGAGCAATGTGAATTCAAATCGAGTAAATCTATCGAATTGTGAAAACCGGAACAGGTAACCAAATCGAATTCGAGCAAATTAAGTGAAAGTGAAAACTGGAACAGGCCTGATAGACGTCCGATCTGCCTGAAGTTTATTTTTTTAAAAGCCTGATAAATATAAAGCTTAACTGCCAAGTTTCAGTCACATAGCTTTGAAACTGACTGCGAGGCAAAGCTTTATTTAAGGGCATATTTTTATTTGTTTATAACTTCAAAAATTAATATCTTTTAAACTATAAAAGTCTCCATCTTTTTGAAAGCTCCGTAATTTAAGTTATGTTTAGGGCAATAATTTGTATATCCTTAGAAGCTATATCATGGTGGTTAACACTGAGAAAAAATTATATATAAAATTGAGTAACAATTAGTTAATATTATTAAATAATTTAAAAAGTTATTCAATTATTAATTTAGTAGATATGTACATTAAAATACTATTCGGCAATATCAACACGAGACCTGTCCGATAAACCAAACCTGAGAAATCCAATTTTTAAAAAACAAAATTAACAAAATTTTTTTTGCAAAACTGCAAATTACGTTTTGGTGGGCATGTCAAGATCCTAATTTCGGATTTTTTTTTAATGAAATCAATAATGGTGAGTTTTTTAACTGTTCGGTTTAAAAAAGAATGACCCATATATGGGACGTTTCACGTCAAGCGGCCCAAAGCTATCTCCAAAATTCTGTGCAATAAAAATAGAAGTTATATACGTCAAAATACTCGTTAACTCATCCCCTTTCAATTGCAAAGTGGCTGAATTGAAAATTCAAAATGGCGTCCTTACTATGTCAAGTAGAAGAGGCTAAATTCGGAAATAAGTAAATATATTTGGGACGTTTCACGTCAAGCGGCCCAAAGCTATCTCCAAAATTCTGTGCAATAAAAATACAAGTTATATACGTCAAAATACTCGTTAACTCATCCCCTTTCAATTGCAAAGTGGCAGAATTGAAAATTCAAAATGGCGTCCTTACTATGTCAAGTAGAAGAGGCTAAATTCGGAAATAAGTAAATATATTTATTAATTTCTTCTAAAAAATGATGCATAAATTTTTGGTCACAACATATTTTAATGTTTTTGGGGTCGCTGATTACGAATATGATGTCCGATTTTAGAAATTCAGAATGGCGGATCCAATATGGCGGACGAATTTTTTAAATTTCGTAAATTCGCTTGAAACTTGTTACTCGGGGGCTTCTGGGGTCGCTGATTACGAATCTGAAGTCAGTTTTTCAAATTTCAAAATGGCGGACCCAATATGGCGGACAAATTTTTAAGAAATTCATCGAATTCACTTGAAACGTGTTCCTCGGGGGTTTTTGGGGTCGCTGATTACGAATCTGAAGTCAGTTTTTCAAATTTCAAAATGGCTGGTCTAATATGGCCGACAGGACGTAAAGCCATTCATTTGTTCGACCGAATGAAAATGGCGACCATGTTTTCCCAAGGGAAAAAATTATCTTCAGATCGCGTCACAAATGTCAAATTAATCAAAACGAGAAGGCCAAGCTAACTTCGTCTGTGCCGAAGTTTTTATACCCTTGCAAATGCAAATGTCACAGTTTAAGAGCGCTAACTAAAACCCATTTTCCGACAGATAAACGTCTGATTTCGACCAAAGTTCGCGAATCTTTTTGAAAACATATCAAATTAACAATCGCCGAGTTTAAGAACGATAAAATTTAAAACAAAAAAGTTCTCTCACTAAGACTCAATTTCCGACCGATCGGCCCTATGGCAGCCTTAAGATATAGTCATCCGATTTCGACCAAATTTTGCGAATATATTTGAAAGCATATAAAGTAAGTCATCATCGAGTTTAAGGACGCTAACAAAAATAAACAAAAAAATTTTTATACCAAGACTCATGTTTGACCGATCGGTCCTATGGCAACCATAAGATATAGTCACCCGATGTCGATCAACTTTTTCAAATTAGTCTGAAAGCGATTAATATTAATAATCACCGACCTTAAGAACGATTTACTTGAAAACAAAAAAAAAATTTTTCACTAAGACCCATTTTCCGACCGATCGGTCCTATGGCAGCTATAAGATATAGTCATCCGATTTTAACCAAAATTTGCAAATCTCTTTGAAAGCATATAATATTAATAATAGCAGAGCTTGAGGACGCTAACATTGAAAACAAAAAAGTTTTTCTCAGTAATACCCATTTTCCGACCGATGCTTCCTATGACAGCTATAAGATATAGTCATCCGATCTTGACCAAAGTTTGCAAATCTGTTTAAAAGCATAAAATATTAATAATGACCGAATTTAAGAGCGCTAACATTGAAAACAAAAAAGTTTTTCTCACTAAGACCCATTTTTCGGCCGATAGTTCCTATGGCAGCTATAAGATATAGTCATCCGATCCGGTCGGTTCCGACATATTAGCAGCGTGCAGTAAATAGAAGACTCTGTGCAAAATTTCAGCTCGATAGCTTTAAAACTGAGAGACTAGTTTGCGTAGAAACAGACGGACAGACAGACAGACGGACAGACAGACGGACAGACAGACGGACGGACAAAGCTCAATCGACTCAGCTCGTCGCCCTGATCAAGAATATATATAGTTTATGGGGTCGGAAATGAATATTTCTCTGCGTTGCAAACTTCTGGGCAAAATTATAATACCCTTTGCAAGGGTATAAAAATTTGTACTCTAAAAGGTTCTAACGTTGGTTTTATGTTTACGTGATCTTCATATGTTTTAGCGAATGTCTTTTTTTTCACGTTGTTCAAATGTTTTTATTGATCTTAGTGTGTCAAACGAACGTGAATAGTTTTAGATGAGATTTATTTGAGAAAATCTCTAGTACTCTTATGTTGATAAGATTAATCACTTAAAAATTAAAGATTATTAATTTATTTTCTTTGTTTTCATCGCTTCCTGACAAGGAGGATAATTTATATTATAGTATTGTATTGAGTTTCACTGACATTAATTGATGTTTTGTTTTTTTCGTTTTCTCCGTTTCCTGATAAAGTAAATTATTTTATTAACGGAGTTTTTTTCAATTTTATTATTCGTTCTAATTCTTGCGTGAATTGTTTGAATTATAATTTTGTATAATTGTATGATTGTATTATTTTGTTCAAATATTCAAATGCACCTCATCCTATTGCAGTTATGCAATATTAAAATAAAATTACATTGATTAGGATGTATTTTGTAAATTTTTTCAAACGACCTTTTTTAAGGCCACGAAATTATTACAGTTTAATAATTAAAACAATCAGCCTTTTTCAAGGCTACCAAATCCTTACAGTTAATAAATTATATCAATCGGCCTTTTTCAAGGCCACAAAAAAATTATATTGGGTCCGCCATTTTGAAATTTGAAAAACTGACTTCAGATTCGTAATCAGCGAACCCAAAAACCCCCGAGTAACAAGTTTCAAGCGAATTTACGAAATTTAAAAAATTCGTCCGCCATATTGGATCCGCCATTCTGAATTTCTAAAATCGGACATCATATTCGTAATCAGCGACCCCAAAAACATTAAAATATGTTGTGACCAAAAATTTATGCATCATTTTTTAGAAGAAATTAATAAATATATTTACTTATTTCCGAATTTAGCCTCTTCTACTTGACATAGTAAGGACGCCATTTTGAATTTTCAATTCTGCCACTTTGCAATTGAAAGGGGATGAGTTAACGAGTATTTTGACGTATATAACTTGTATTTTTATTGCACAGAATTTTGGAGATAGCTTTGGGCCGCTTGACGTGAAACGTCCCATATATATAAAATAAAGTCGTGTGTGTTACACCACTTCTGTCTCAAGAAGTTTGTCTCGCTAGATAAGCAGGTAGGTTGTCGAATCCCTGCCGTGGATTCCAGCTCGTGGATTCCAACTCTGTGGAGGATATGCTCTCCACTATACACAATAACAAGGTGTGAAGCATGGTCATAGATTAACAAGCTTCACCTTGTATAACTCACTCCTGATGCGCCTCACATTTTCGCTTCGAGCACTGGCCATGGAGAACTCGAGTGTTAGAGAACTAATTTGCGCTGCCTCTCAATTTTGGTGGTGACTAAATCTGATAGTGCCCAAAAAGATACTTATAGTGCCACATAGGAAATCACAGTGGTTATAGCGAAGACGGACATAGTTCCCAAATGTATCCAGAGACCATAAGTGAGAGTCGAACAGCTGACCAAATGTATCCAGAGAGCCGTAAATGAGAGCGAACAGCTGACTGAGGCAGCGCAAATCTGATCGCTAATACTCATTGCTCCACGCAGCAAGGCGTGCTGGCGATGATAGTAACCATGGAGAATGAGTATTAGAGAACCAATTTGCGCTGCCTCTCAATTTTGGTGGTGCTAAACGATAGTGCCCAAAAAAAAGATTCTTTACAGAGCCAGTAGGAAAACACAGTGGCTAGAGCGAGACGTACATATTCCCAAATGTATCCAGAGACCATAAGTGAGAGCGAACAGCTGACCAAATGTATCCAGAGTGCGTAAATGAGAGCGAACAGCTGACTGAGGCAGCGCAAATTTTATCTCTAATACTCATTGCTCCATGCCATGGCTCTGGCGATGAAGTAACCATGGAGAATGAGTATTAGAGAACCAATTTGCGCTGCCTCTCAATTTTGGTGGTGCTAAACGATAGTGCCCAAAAAGATTCTTTACAGAGCCAGTAGGAAAACACAGTGGCTAGAGCGAGACGTACATATTCCCAAATGTATCCAGAGAGCGTAAGTGAGAGCGAACAGCTGACCAAATGTATCTAGAGCACACCCGGCCAGCCATAGCTACCAGGAGCCGAAGTCAGTCGTGCTTTTACGCAAACGCGAGCCGAACTCATGATTGTGTGTATCGGTGAACATTGAATTGCAAGTTAAACGGCTGTAGTCTGGAGAGAGATCTCCTGCACACCAAAACAAGCACACTTTTTTGTCCTCTCCATTTGGCCGGCACTGATCTAGAGAGCGTAAATGAGAGCAAACAGCTGACTGAGGCAGCGAAAATTTGATCTCTAATACTCATTGCTCCATGAAGTAACTTAGCTTGCGCTGGTGCCGGCCTTTTTATTTCGTTTGCTCGCTTTCGGCTCACGCAAGCCTGAGCATTTTGTAGGGTCGCCTTAGATAATTATCGCTTACTTATTGATATCGATTTGAGGCGCCATGGCATTACTGTTCAAACTTAAAAACCAGCCGATATTTCTCAATTTTGTATTTATTTTTGCGTGCTGGTACAGTGAGTCACAATACTTTTTAGGCCTTCGGAGACCCTTCTTTCTGGCTGTTTCTTACATACATTTGCACAAATTTAATCAACTCTAATAGCTGGCCCGGCAAAGATATCCTATCTTATCTTTTCAAACAAAGTCGTAATGCAATTGGGCTTCGTAACATTCATCCAATGAGAAGGACGAGAAATCGCACCAGAGGGCCCGAATTCGTGTTTCGCAAAACATTAGAGCAAAGAGAGGCAGCCCGTGAATGGCATCGGTTGGCAATGAGAAATCGTCGAGCTCATCTCACAGATCAACAAAGAAATAATCTTCGACGCGCAAGAAGAAATGTTTCAAGTGTTGATTTGAATCGAACAGCTTTTCTATTAGGGCCGTTTTCTCATATTGCTGTTTTTGCTGAAATCGAAATCCACCTACATTTTTCAACCAGGTTGGTTTTTGTGCAATTGGTTGTCTCATGTAGGTCTGTCTCACCGGCAGGATTGGAAAGGCACTAATAGTAGGTTGGCAGCACCTCTGCACTCGCCTGTTTATTGTTATGTCTATTGGTCGCTAATTTTAAAAAATAAACCATACATTTTACAGGGAAGGACAAGGATCTTCTTTCGGAAAAACTTGTTACTATGATTGAAGATTAAGCAATAGGTCTAAAGCTACGTTCACACAGGCAAATTATTTTGGACAAATTTTGATGAAAATTTAGCTATATAGGCCAAATTGGGGAACTTTCCGGACATATTTGATCAATTTATTTGCGTATGAAACTTTTCGAGAAAATCGGCTTTATTGCAGCTGAATTCGTGCTTAAGTTGAATAGATTACATGAGAAAGAGATAAAAAAAATTTTTTTAATGGTAGCGCCAAACACAAAAACGTTTAGTGAGTCGTATTTAAAGCTAAAAATAAAAGTACAAACCGAATTTTAGCTCAATAGCGTAAAATACCACAAAGGAGCAAACCGGACAGATCAGTTATATGGCAGCTATATGAAATAGTATGCCGAATCGAACCATTTTCGATAAGTCGCTAAAAAAAAAGCTTAAAATACGTGCTCAAACCGAATTTCAGTTCAATATCTTTAAAACCAACTAAAGTTGGTGAAAATCGGCCAGATCGTTTAAATGGCAGCTAAGGTATGCGAAATAATGTGCCACCTTACAATCATATAATCCTTGATATATAATAAAGCTGGATATATATTCAAATATTTTTGTTTTTTTTTTAACTTAACGAAGTAACAATTCAATTCCAATTCTTAAAAGATTTAATGAAATCATAATACTTTTAAAAAAATTACATTTATATTTTTCAGAACGAAATAAGTGAACTGATAATTTCAGAATATTACGATTTTAATAAGGTTTAGTCACCGTGATTTTTTTAATGTACCTAAAAATGTCCTTCATTACTGTTAATAACCTTCAATAGACGTCCTAGCATTGAATAAACCAATTTTCGAAGAATTGATGCATCCAATATAGCCCAATCTACGATAATAGACTTTATAAGTTCTTTTACCATGTTAACTTGCCTCCCATGCATGTAGACTTTGTTGGAAATTATCTCTCAAAATTTTTCATTGGAATTAAGATCTGGACCTTTTGCGGGCCACATCAAAACCGATATTTGTTTTTGTTAAGAAAATAGTTAAGCGCGTTTTGAAACGTGGTACGCAGCATTGTCCTGTTGGAATGTCCAAGAATCTCTGAAATATTCTTGTCCATAATTACAAAAACTTCGTCAAATAGTTCGGCATACCTTTCAGAGTTCATTTTATGTGTTACAAATCATATTGAACTCTTTCCAGCAAAGCCAAATGCAGCTCACACCATTAGCGAACCGCCTTGAAAATTGCGTGACACTCTTACTTGTTTTGGCGTCCATACGGACGCCATCTTGGCCATCTAAATTCAACTTTTTTCATCACTAAAGATAATACTTTGCCACTCTAAGTCCTAACACTTATGCATCTCAGCAAAGTTCATACGGACAACTTTGTACCTAGAAAGTAATTGAAATTTGACTGTCCTTTTTTTAAAAAAAAACCAGTGTGCACTGTTGCGAAAGTTATTTTATTAAAGTTAATGCACAGAAATCGCAGTGCAAACTGTAAATAATATATAGCAATAAAGTTGTTGGCAACTAAACAAATATAAAGGCGCACTTAAAAGCAAAGCATAGAAATGCTTGGCTGAAATGTAGCCCATCTTTAGAAACGGTATATGTTCGGCTGTCCGCACACGGATCGTATCGTCATCGTAGCAATTTCACGAAAAAGGCCTTAAATTTGATGACGCTCTGATGTCGCACACTGGATTTGGAAGGAAGAACAGCATGCGTGCAGCATGACGATAGACGATAATAGAAGTGTGCGACATCAAACTTTAGACCTTTTGTACGTATAAATATGTATATGGGCATTTCCACAGAAAGGTCAACCAAAAACCGAAAACATCTATTCATTAAATGCAACTAACTTATCCTATGTATATCAATATAAGTTCCTGAATCAACATTTGTATATTATTTATGATTACGCAAAAGGATACATATATAAATTTATGAAAAGCATCAGAAGTACGGCGTTAGAGAAAGGCTTGTCACGTATCATAATGAGTCAAATAGAAAAAAAAGCAACATTTATTTTTGAGCGAATCAGCTATAAATATATAGCTACATCATTGCAGATCATATTCAAGTTAGTTGCATTGATAAACTCGAACGCATTCCACAGAGTCTTGCTCTTTTCTGAAAGCAGACAAAACGCACTTCCGTATTATGTCACGTTGCGTATGCCTTTTTGTCCGCCGGTATATTGGGACCTTACTGTCTACAACTCTCAGCTTTTACATTAAATATATTGCTAACAAAGTGCTATCCAAACACCAATATGCGGATATTTATCGTACAACTTTTCTTTGTTATTCTTCATATCACAGGCTAAAAAAATTCGTACGATTGTCACGTTCGTAGCTGTGGAAATGCCCATATATAAATGATATTGACATCTTGGAATTTGTGGGAATTTTAATTTACCGTTGTTAACGGGTCCCGCTGAAACGGGACCCTATTAGGTTCTGGATGGAAGAGAAAGACGCATTGTTAGTGCTTTCTGACTTGGCATTGTCTTATCTTATTATACCGGGAAGCTCCGTGCGATCGGAACGCATGTCTTCGGTTATAACGAGAGCGTAAGTTAAAGTCGGCTCTAACCGACTTCGATATACCCGTTACTCATGAAAACAAATGTTTAATAGCCTTCCTGTGTGCCTGAGGTGGGACAGCCGAAAAGTATGCAACATTTTTATACTCGGCTATTTATCATGCGATCTTGATGAAAATTTAAGGGCTTATAGATATTGCGAATATGAATGTACGTTTTAAATTCGATCGATATCTTAAAAATTGTGGGAGTTATTCAACATTTTTTATTGTGGGGGCGGGGGTGGGCGTGGCAAAAATTTGAAATAAACTTGATCTGCGTGCAGACAATAGGAGTCTAGACTTCAAATTTGGTTGCTCTAGCTCTTCTAGTCTCTGAGATCTAGGTGTTCATACAGACAGACGGACGAACAGACGGACATGGCTATATCGACTCAGCTGTTGATGCTGATCAAGAATATATATACTTTATATGGTCGGAAATGATTCCTTCTGCCTTTTACATACATTTGTACGACTTTAGGAGACCCTTTTTACTCTACGAGTAACGGGTATAAAACGTGTGGTTTCTGAGGCCAGAAGCCGAATGACCGATGAGCACATAACTCAACAGGTCATTCTTAAATCTATGTCTAACGATTATTGGTAAAATCAGAAGTTTCTACGTTTCGTAGATTTAACTGAATAAGTTTTTTTTTTGCTTTGTAGTTTCGAATGCTCTATTTTGAAAGATGATGAATTTAAAAAGTAAACACTTCTTTCGTTCCATAAATTTAAATTCACGAATAAGTTTGCAGAACTTCTTATGTTATTTATATTTTTAAGCGCAGTCAGAATGTTGTTCATTTTACGCGTCAAATGACGCCTCAATTACCTCAATAGACCTGTGCATTGTTAAGATCCGGGTTTTTATTGAAAAATATCCAAAATATCGATAAAATCGATATTTTTACTTCAAAATATTTATATCGAAATGATACTTTTTTTATATCGTCAAAAAATCGATATAGATATTTTTGAAATATTCGATATTTTTGATATTTGAAATTTTGGAAAGGTCAAAAAACGAGAACTTAAAAAATAACACAGGCCAACAAAATGACCACTTGTGTAAGGTCCAGCCTTCTTTGTATTAAATTCTGTTTCAGTTTTGAGCATCAGCTCTTGTTTTCAAGATATCGCGGAAATCCATTTTGCAGTATTTTTGGCTTTTAAAAAATTATGTAGGTTGCACCGAGCAAAAGTATTTGTATTTTATATTAATGCAGCCTAAAACAATCATAGGAGCAGCATCAGCAAAGCCAAAAGCGTAGAAATAGGCCATTGAAGAGTAATTTTCATTAAATTATGGCAAATTTTTCAAACTTGATCGTCGTGTACAGGCCACTGCGTTGGTTGATTAACCAACCAATTTAGCATATAGCCAAAAAGCTCTTCTATTTTCACAAATTTTGTTGCATTTGAATGAGCTGGATGGACAAAGTTACAGCCGGTTAATCCCGAAAAAGTGTACTAAAATTTATTGCAGGACAACTAGATTGGTACATAAAATGTGTATAGGAAATATTAAAAGACTATGTGATACATATGTGTAAGATAGACCTTACATTAATTGTCAAGCAAATGTACAATAACATTCATAGACAAAATAGATTTAAACAATTTCCCCCAAATTCAAATTTGCTTAATATTAAACAACCTAGCGAGAATGACATCAAAATTTTATGAGTTGGGCTACGAAGGGGTTTTGTAGTTTTAATTTAATTAAAGTAGTTTCATACAGGTAAGTGGCCCAAAACAAAACTATTTTCAAGAATTTTTTCTGATAAGACCTTTAAATTAATTAATGTACAAATTTTGGCACATTTTGAGGTAACTTTTAACTGTATTTTAACATTTCTTATTTGTAACAATTCTCATTTTGAAAGCTGCTCCAGCTGATCTTCAGGAGCTCCACTCAAAAAAGCTTTCCAAAATTAAAAAAACCAAACGGATTTCGTTAAACTGTTTTAAAGTCTGGAAATTAATCATCTTATTTTTCAAAAGCCGCTGATTTAAGAGAATAAAATCATTTTACTACGCGTCAAGATTGACTTATAGCCTATTTCCACTGGCTTCATTTCTTATCATTTTCATTTCTAAAAATGATGCTGTTTCCATTGACAAATCTTCATCATTTTGATATTCGCAATGCCACGTTGACAAAAACAGCTGAATGGTTTGATTTAAACAACAGGCGCCACTTTTAAGCTCACGGGGAGTTTTTGCAATATTTACCCAAAAAAAGACATACCCGGCAGGAAAGCAATTACCCTGGGCGAACGCATTGTTAACGCCCTGAATTATCAGCAGAAAACTAAATACACAACCTATTTTGACTAATTTATATTATAAACCAAATTGCGCCTACTTTTTAAATTCAAATCCACATTTTATTGGTGATGACACTTTCTATTTCCAGCGAGTAACGAGTAGTGCCAGAGAATAGCGAGTACTTTTTAAAAAAATACCAAATTCCTTCGTGGGGAATGCCATCATTTTTGAGAAATGAAGGAAATGAAGGGCAAAATGCAACAACAATTTGTATGGAAGAAATGATATCATTTTCTTCATTTCTTGTCATTTCAAGAAATGAAGCTTCATTTCTTTGGTGGAAATAGGCTATTAATGAAAGTGGTTTTTAGTTTCTTAGCAAACAGTTTTCATTAGTTAGCACAAAACAAGAAAGAAAGTCGATCATGCCCGACTATTACTACGTCTATACGCCAGCTATTTGCAAATAGAAATAATTTGTAAATAACTAACGCACTGTTTATACACTAAATACCATACATTAATAAATGTATTTTTTAGTGCTGCCCGATTGCCATCAAGCAGTTTCATGGCCTTATTTTCTTTTATTAGTCCAAGTAGTACCTTGGTATCCGCCTTGGTCCAATAGCAAAGTTTGTTTTCAGTTGTTATCTTTGCCTCCGCTCACCTGATGTGAGTCGGAGAACATCATAAAAATGTTCTCCTAAATCGGACGGAGGCGGGATTAAGATTAACTATATTTAAAAAAAAAAAAAATTAAAATTTTTATATTATGTTGACAGCTAAATTTGTCAACTCTATTAAATAAATTAAATAAATACAAAACATTATCCCTTTCTCCTTAGCCTGCAGTCGATATGAATGGCAATTATAATATAGCAGTGCTACCATATAGTTGAAAACAGCAAAATCAGTGAATAGAGTGGCAACGCCTAGCACACTATTTGCAAATAAGTCAGTAATCAGTAATTGTTTTCGTGACTTATCTATTTGCAAACAATGAATTAACTTAGTGTTTATACGCAATAATTTGTCACTCACAAAATTGTTATTTGCAAATAAGACGTGCGTATAAACGTAGTATATAACATACTCTGTACCCTTAATGTCGCAGCTCGCATTTGCTCCCGAGTTATACGCGCTCATCTCTAAGTTTCACTCTCTCTCTCTCTCCCTCTCTCACTAAGATTGCCGTTCAACAGAATGCTGCAGTGCTGCCACTTTAGCAATTTAGTTGCTAGATCTAGCAACTTTTACAAAAATTTGCAACTTTTTTTCTTAAAATGCTATTAGCAACAAATCTAGCAATTTTTTCTTTAGAATTTTTTGCTTTTTTTATACCTTTGTGCAATTAACTACACAAATTACGATAAATAGTGGTTCACAAAGATATCGGAACTTCTATTTGACTCAGTGGTTCAATTATATGAACAACTTGAAAGTGTTCGCTCACTCTTTTGCTGTGTTTTGTGATTGGGTTAAGTTGCCAGTTGGGGGGTGTTAACTGGTCGTTTTTGGCTCATAACTTGAGTATCGTTCATCCGATCTTTATCATTCCTTCAGCAAATCGATAAATAATTTTGAACTCTATATATCTCTAGAGCAATCTATCATGAAACTGTGGGAGATATGACGTTTTTTTCAAACAGCGGAGGCGGGAGGGGGCGTGGCGAAAATTTAAAATAAATTTGATCTGCCTGCTAGTATAAGAAGTATATGTCCCATACATGTCAAATCTCTATCTCTTACCATCTCTGCGTTCATACGGACGGACGGACGGACAGACAGACGGACATGGCTATATCGACTCGGCTGTTGATGCTGATCAAAAATATATACACTTTATAGGGTCGGAAATGATTCCTTCTCCCTGTTACATACTTTTGCACAAACTTAATATTCTCTTTGTACCTTTGGTACAGAGTATAAAAAGTGGCGGCGGGAGTATTCAATGGTTCACCAATACGAAAATTTATTGAAGACGTGGAATTCGTTAAATCAATGAACACTCTCGGAGAAAGAGCTTGGTAGTTATTTGTGGGCAATTTTAAGCACAAAAACTTTGAGGCACTCGTTAAAGACATGCTCCTAAATTTAGAATGCCATATGAGCCTCAACCTTTATTCTGAAACTTTAGGAGATCTAATTGAGGAAGGCGGAGAACGTTTTCACCAGGATTTGCAAACTATGGAAGTTCGGTATCGCGGAAAATGGTATAGTCATATGCTTGCTGATTACTGCTGGTCTATACAGAGGGACAGTGAGCACTCGACATTGGGAAGAAAATCCCTGATGCGAAGCTTTTCAGGAGCCCAGTAATATTAGCTAATCGTAGACATTAGACATCAAATAATAAGAATGGTCAATTTCCTCAACATATACATTCGTTTCACAGATAGACTCTTCACTGAAATTCCTTCCTTCCGCCAGCCATTTAAATTTTGAAAATCATAACAGTCACAAGGGGCTGAGTCCGGAGGGCATAGCGACATAATTCCGACGACATAATTTCGCCCAATACGTTATTTCGCTCGAAATTGTGTCGTTTTTTTCTGTCGAAATTATGTCGTCGGAATTATGTCGTCACCCCGTCCGGAGATTATGGTGAGTGCGGAACTCATTTGACCCATTCGTAGCCCAATTCATAAAATATTGATGTAATTTTCGCGAGGCTGTTTGATATTAAGCAAATTTGAATTTGGGGGAAATTGTTTGAATCTAGTACTGCCTGAATGTTATTGTACAATTGCTTCACAATTAATGTAAGGTCTCTGTTAGATCACAGTCTTTTAATATTTCCTATACACATTTTATGTATCAATCTAGTTGTCCTGCCATAAATTTAACTACACTTTTTCGGGATTAACCGGCTGTAACTTTATCCATCCAGCTGATTTAAATGCAACAAAATTTGTGAAAATAGAAGAAACCTCAGGCTACATGTTAAAGTGGTTGTATTAATAATCCAACTACCGCAATTAAAAATTTGCCATAATTTGATGAAAATTTCTCTTCAATGGCCTATTTCGACGCTTTTGGGTTAGCTGATGCTGCTCCTATAATTTTTTTAGGCTGCATTAATATGTATACTGTCGCATAAAACTCATAAATACAAATATTTTTGCTCGGTGCAACCCAAGATATACTTAACAAGGTAGCCGCACTCGCTCTCTTTGCTCTTTGCTTCTTAAATGTCACTCTGTAAACAACCCTTCTGAGCGACGCATCTCCGCCGACGAATTTTTTGGTGTTCAGCTTCTTATTTAAGAAGCTGTGAGAGAGCGAGTGCTGCTACCTTGTTAAGTATACCTTGGTGCAACCTACATAATTTTTTAAAAGCCAAAAATACTGCAAAATGGAGTCGATTTTAGAGCGTATTGCAGCGAATTCAAATTAAAGATTTATCGCAGAGGCCCAACAAAGCACAAACTGGCGGATGTACAAGCTTCTAAGCTTCTCGTTGGGTTAGGGAATTCTATATCACAAATTTTTAGAGCTCGATGTGATCTTCTTGCGCTGAGTTGCAGAACCTACAGATCCAATACCTCAATTGAAAACGAATGCTCGCTTTGCAATAGGCATGCAAATTAGGATACTTTCCACTTTTTTGGCCGAATGCCCAATTCTAAGAGAATTGAGAATTCTTTACTGGCAAAAATCCACCCTATCCCAATCCCAAATCATAGACATTTTAAACGGGCGAAACTGGAACACGCACGCAGGATATATACATGACGCATTAAAATATAAATCATGCTAGAAATATTTTAAAATAACTGAAGGGTAATGCAAACACATAATTGCAATTAATAAGCATTTTCAAAAAAGAGTAAATTACATATATAAACTATTCTTAATAAGTAACTTTCATTATTTTGTAAATATGACTGACGGCAAAATGCCATTGTCAAACTAAAACCAGAAAGAAAGTCGGTCAAGCCCGACTATAACATACTCTGTACCCTTACCCACGCATTTGCTCACGAGTCAAAAGAGTGAGACAGAGAGAAAGAGAGATACTTACAGAGAGCGCACCGCGAGGTTTCTTGAACGGAATGTTGTGGTTAAGGGTGGGTTGGTTGTGGGGGAAGGGGGGTTTTAACTGGCCGTTTTTTGCTCATAACTTGAGTATCGTTCATCCGATCTTTATCATTTCTTCAGCAAATCGATAAATAATATTTGATTACTAGATATCTTTAGAAGGAACAAATAATCTATCTACGAAACTGTGGGAGATATGGCGTTTTTTCCAAATTGCCGGGGCGGGAGGGGGCGTGGCAAAAATTGAAAATAAACTTGATCTGCCTGCAAGTATAAGAAATATATGTACGATACATGTCAAACCTCTATCTCTTACCATCTGTGAGATCTCTTCGTTCATACGGACGGACGGACGGACAGACAGACAGACGGACAGACGGACATGGCTATATCGACTCGGCTGTTGATGCTGATCAAGAATATATATACTTTATAGGATCAGAAACGATTCCTTCTCCCTGTTACATACTTTTGCACAAACTTTATATACTCTATGTACAGTTGCGGCAAAAATAATAGCACTGCGTCATATAAAATTCTTTGATGCAATACATCTTTTGTTTTTTTTGTAATTGGTTTAATAATTTTGTTGTACAGAATAGGCTTACATGTGATCTCTCTGAGAGTAATGTGTTAATGCTCAATTTGCTAACGGTTTTTTCTGTATAAGGCATCTCAGCAAACGAAGTGCAAAACAGAGCGGCAAAAAAAATAGCACTGATAACGGATTTTTTGAGATTCTGAGGAACAGACTGCAGGTGTTCGGCGACATGATGATTGTTGTTGTGTCTGCGGACAGTAAATGCGTCGTATTGCAAAGTCGAGTCGCCACACTATCATTAAGTTCAAAAAAATTATTAATTATGGGTCGCGGAAAGCATTGTAGTGACGAAAAGAGGGAAATCATTAAAAAGCTTATCGAGGAAGGCAACACCTACGCTCAGGTGGGGCAAATCGTCGGTTGCTCCAATAAAACGATTAGTAATGCCTTAAATTATAAAAATAAACCAGAAACACGCGGTAGAAAAGTCACAATGTCTAATTTGCTGGTGAACAGACTGGTTCGCGAGTGCAAGAAGGCCCCCTTTAAGCCGGCTACTGAGCTAAAGAGGAGCTTAACATATCGGCTTGCATTAGGACAGTTCGGAATCGCTTAAAAGATTATAAATTAAGTGCCCGTAGTCCGAGAAAAGTTCCACTTTTGAATGCGAAGCATGTGGCAAAAAGAATAGAGTTTGCCAAAGAGCACCTGAATTGGCCGGCAGAAAAGTGGAGAAACATCCTATGGTCGGATGAAAGCAAAATCGTGCTATTTGGAGGAAGAGGATCTCGATCCTATGTACGGCAACCCCCCAATTCGGAATACCGCCCGAGTTTCACCTGCAAGACCATAAAACACGGTGGAACGAGTATCATGGTTTGTACATGCTTTTCTTATTACGGAGTGGGTCCAATACATTGGATAAAAGGTATTATGGATCAACATGTCTATTGCGATATTTTGCAAACAGTGATGCTGCCTTATGCGGAATACGAAATGCCGTTGTTGTGGGTCTTCCAACAGGATAACGACCCTAAACATACCAGCAAGAAAGCTCGTAAGTGGTTTTAAGACAGATCCCTTCACCTAATGGGTTGGCCTGCTCAGTCTCCAGACTTAAACCCGATAGAGAATCTTTGGTCTGATGTAAAAAAAATATGTTTCCAATGCAAAACCAAGGAATAATCTGGAGCTCTGGGCTATCATTCAAGAATCATGGAGCAGTATTCCACGGGAAAGGTGCCAAAATTTGGTCAATTCTATGACGAGACGTTGTGCTGCTGTCATTGCTGCCAAAGGTTTTACAACCAAATATTAATACACTATATCGATGAAGAATACAAATGAATACAAATATTCCAGAACTTCGCGGTTTTTTTTCGTTTTCTTAAGTTATTTTTGAAGTAGTGCTATTTTTGTTGCCGCCTAAAATGTTCAACGTTCACATTCTTAATGTAAATATTTCAATTTCATGTTATTATCGACGACACTTGCATTGTATTTCGATAAATTAGAGCCTAAAGTAAAAATAAAAGCCTTAAACAAGTTAAATATATGAATAGTTATTAAACAAATGATCAATAAAGAAAAATGTATGTCATGGTGCTATTATTTTTGCTGCAGCTGTACCTTCGGTACAGAGTATAAAAATAAATTATACTACTAATACTACTACCACTGCAAAATGCATTTTACGCAATATCTTAAAAACAAGAGCTGATGGAGAAAAACCGAGAACAGTTTTAGAATCAGTGCACCAAACTGGATCAGAATTTTTCAACAAGAAGGCTGGACCAAAATGGCTGTTGGCCCTAACTATACTTGCTTTTCCAGCAGCTCAGGTATCAGTTGAGCGAGCATTTTCTACACCAAAGCTTGATCTTTCTGATCTAAGAGCTATAATGCTTTTTAACTTAAGCTAAGCAGTTCTCAAATGTTGTAAATGTCAGCTAATGAATATGATTATTAAAATTACATTATTTAAATAAAGAATATTATTTTCAAAAATAAGTATTGATAAATGGAAACAAATCTTTTGGTTCGAACCAAAACCTTGGGTTCAGGGGTTCCAGAAACCTTACCTTTGCCAAAAATTTTAGAGGTTTGCAGCCTTGTTACAAACATCTGGATAATTTTAATTTACCCTCTACTAGGGTGTAAAAACATTTTAACGACTCGTAAAGAGCTCGTGAAACATATAACATAAATAAAATGAGGTTTATTTAGAAATAGGTAATTACTTGGATTTTATTTCAAGCAAACAATTTGGCAAATTAATAACTACTGCAGCCCTTAACCCTTAAGTCTGGACAGTTTGTGATCGATGAACTGCTGTACGGTGGCCTCCTCGAGATGATCGCCGCGATAGGCAAACACTTGGCGCACATGAGTTATGATGGCATTAAGTAGTTCCTGTTCGGGTTTGATCACACCCTGGGCTATCTGTCTCAGGTTGTCCTTACCAATGACCAAATCTATAATACGTGAGGTATAAATTGCTGGCATGGGTATAAAAGCCTTGGCCAGTCCCACTTTAGAGACCAGGATGCGACTGCCCAAACACAAAGGAATTAAATCGCTATCCGCTGTAGCAGCAGCAGGCTTTGCTGTGGGTTTGATTTTAGCTGTAGCAGCAGCAGGGTTTAGTGTGTGTTTGGTGTCCCTGGCATCCTTGGTGGGTGCCTCGATATCCGCAGCAGCAGCAGGCTTTGCTGTGGGTTTGGCGGCCTTCACATCCTTGGTGGGTGCATCCACAACCGCAACAGCAGCAGGCTTTGCTGTGGGTTTGGCGTCCTTCGCATCCTTTGTGGGTGCATAGCGATCCGCAGCAGCCACAGGGTCTAGTGTGCGTTTAGTGGCCTTGGCATCCTTGGTAGCTGCATCGATATCAGCAGCAGCAGCAGGCTTTGCTGTGGGTTTGGCGGCCTTGGCATCCTTGGTGGGGGCATTGCTATCCGCTGTAGCAGGGTTTAGTGTGGGTTTGGTGTCTTTGGCATCCGCAACAGCAGCAGGCTTTGCTGTGGGTTTGGTATTCTTCGCATCCTTGGTGGGTGCATCGCTATCCGCAGCAGCAACAGGCTTTGCTGGGGGTTCAGCTTTCTTGGCATCCTTGGTGAGTGCATCGCTATCCACAGCAGTAGCAGTCTTTGGTGTGGGTTCGGTGTACTTGGTGGGTGAGCAAGCTTGAACCTCTGTGTTGCTCTGATCCGCGCCGTTGTCGACAAACGAGGAATCGCCATAGCATTTGGACTGTTGCTTAATAACGACCGCTTTGGAGTTGGTGGCTGTGACGCTGCCGCCGCTGTAGTAGCTCTCATCACCATAGGTATCGTCCTCCACATAGGTCGCTTCACCATCACCGGCAGCATCGCCATGTCCCTCAGTATAGTCCGGTTCAGATTTTGTGGGCATTTCCACGGGGAGATCAATATATTCAGTTTCTTCCTGATGCTGCTGCTGGTGCAACTTGTCGGGGCTGGCAGAAACTACGGTAGTTTGTACCGTAATCTGTTGTGGCACCAATTGAGCAGATGTGGTCGCAGATTCCGCTGTTTCCAGGGCTTCCATTACGTGGGAGCTGACTGTGGTCTTGGAGCGTTTAACAACGCCGCCGGACAGGCTGCTACGTGGGGCGGCACGTTTGTTTGTCGACACCAGCGTTGCAGCTGTAGAGGTACTCGTTTGGAGCTGCTGCGGTTGTTGTTCTTCAATGGTGGCTGGCGGCGGTGCGGTTGAGGTTTGGATGACAATTTGGGTGGTGCCCTTGTTGTCCTCACCCAGGTCATCAACAGTCTTGATTTTGTCGCGGGCGCCGGGGCGTGGCTTTTGTACTTCAGTTGCGGCTTGTGGTGAAGAAGTGGGCTCTTCGGGGGGCTGTGGCGCGGTATTGTTATCCGTCAACCCCGTGATCTGCAACGACTCCGCTGTGCTAATGAACGCTGGCAGGGCATCGTGTTTCACGTTCACCTCGCCACAATACATAAACTGTATCAGATTCGTCAAAGTCGAATGGCTTACATTGTTTAAAAACACAAACGCATGCGTATTCGACGGCATTTGAGTAAACATTTGCCTAAAAATGGGCGAACACACAGACAGCACCAAACGATGCGCCTTTACTATATGCCCTTCTGCGGCCAGCGAGACATCCACCAGATCTCCACGGCATAGCGACTCGTGAATGCCAGTCGACAAATTTGTGTTGAATTTATTCCAGCTCAAACTGAATTGCTCGTCGTCCGCCATCTTGGACATTGCTTGAGGAAAAATTAATAATTTTCTGTATCTGTGTTCTCAGCGGCTGAAATGGATCTTAGATTAAAATTAATTACTTTATTTTAGCACGTCTGACTTTTGCAATGAATTGGAACTATAGACTAAAGCGCCCCATACACCACACAAATTTTTGCGCCAAACGCTTAAGAGTGTTAGTGAAATATGGGTGCATGCGTCACACGTCCGCAATGTGTGTACCTATTTCACTAACACACATTAGCGTTTTGCAGAATTTGAGTATTGCCGGTTCTAGGTCAAGTAAAACACACAAATATGTATGATTTTTTCCCAAAATGTGATGTTTTGCGCAAAAATTTGTGTGGTGTATTCGGTACTTAAGATATCTAGACTGAACGATTGCGCAGTCGACACCGCTTCTGTCAGAAATTAGTCAGCTGTTCGCTCTTACAAGGGTATAATACCCTTGTTCCACTGATACATTCTAGAGGTCATCCGCTGGATGATCTAAATGACCTCATTCTTTCTGTGTATTTTCTCATAAGAGATAAATATCCATTCGGTAGACGAATGATCTAGCCACTGTCACAACATATAGCTATTTTCCGCTCAAAGGCTCGATTTTCTATCGATATGTTATCGAAGTTGCCAATCGTCAACAATAGGAACAGCTGCTCTGTCAATGGCGTTGACATTTGCGGAGAGTGTTCTAGCTCAGTGGGTGGGGGTTTAGCACTAGGGACAGAAGTGTATGGACACCCTTTATCGAAAACCGACTACGCCCATGAGCTGCGCATGGCTATGGCAAGAGGAAAGCGTTTCATTCTTTGTTTTAAAATGTTAAAAAGCAGTACTATTTCCTATGTATGAATCCCGCAAACTAGCTATATCGTGGTGGGACTACCAGGAAGTGCATGTTGCTTGACATGTGGATACGTTAGTGTGACCGTAAACAACATTCGTCAGTGGAACAAAGAAACATCCACTGTTTGAGAATGTAATTTAATGTTTGCCAGTGGAACAAGGGTATATGTCTGTATATGAGCTAACTTAAAAAAAATTTACTTCTAAAATTCCGGAGAAAACTAAAAGTTTTTAATTGTGACTTTTTCGATGTTTTGACCTTTGTCAAAAGTTGTGACACTTTTGATGAAATAAATGTTCCTTTGATTAAAATAAAGGGCATAGCCGGATTTCAACCGAAAGTAATTTAGCAATTTTTTTGTATACTTCTAGTACCATTCCTGAATTTTTAACAGCGATTTTTATCATTTCAATCACAAGTCTTTTTCAGACCATCTATCCATTAAAAAATTCCACTTTTTTTTTTGTTCAGAGCTGGCATCGAACCAGCTCGAACCTCAACTAGAAAACTTAAATAAATGGTGTTAAAAAATTCGCGGAATTTTGTACGTAAAGGCTTGCATTTTAAAAGTCTGAAAAATTATTCTGAGGAAGTGTATACTTGCCAGCTTTGACCAAAAAAAAAATTTGGAATTTTTAAACGGATAGATGGTTTGAAAAAGATTTGTGATTGAAATGATAAAAATCGCTGTTAAAAATTCAGGGATGGTTCTAGAAGTATACAAAAAATCGCTAAATTACTTTCAGTTGATGTACTTTAAAAATGCATACTTAAAAAATTAAAAGCATTGGGGCCCCTTTTGCCCTTTGTATGTACAATAAAATGTGTGGAAATTAAAAATTTGCCGTATGTTTGCTTTCCCAAATTGTAAGACTATCAGGCATGTTCTCAATTCCACTTCCACGGCAAATTGTCGTGTTCTCGCAACACCAAAACGAAAATGTTTTTTTAAACAATCATTTAATGCCAAACCGAGTATATTAAGTTTGTGCAAAAGTATGTAACAGGTAGAAGGAATCATTTCCGACCCTATCTCTTCTACTTCTACTCTATATATAAAACAGCTTGTCCTGGCTGACTGATTAACTGACTGACTGATTGGCAATCAACGCAGAGCGCAAACGGTAAGAGATAGAAGGCTGAAATTTAGACAGGAGTTTCCATTAGTGGTGAAAGTGCGTACTAAGACGGGGTTTTAGAAAATTCCTACCGGAAAAGTCGGGAAAAGGGTTGGAAAAGTTTGTATGGGAAACATTTGGTTTGTAAGCATAGTACGCGAAATAATTCGACACGTCTTTTTCGTGATTTTGGAAAATCCACCCACGAGGAGAATGGCCGGAAAATTCTGCATGCAAAAAACTAAATTTCATCCAATTGACTTGAAACTCGGTTTGTAAGGATAGAATACGAAATAATTTGAAATGTGACTTTCCAATGTCGGAAAATCCGCTCCCCAGGCGTAAAAATGCCCGGAAAATTCTGTATGCAAAAAACTAATTTTCATCCGATTGGCTTGAAACTCGGTTTGTAAGATAGAATGCGAAATAAAGTGAAATGGGGCGGTAACGGTAACGATAACGATATCCATAGCGATAACGATAATGATAAAGTTAGCGATATCGATAGACTATACTGATGGCGACGCAGCGAGTCGCGACGGGCAGTCGCTCGGAAAGCTTGGAACTGATCACATCGTTCGAAGGAGGTCTCCACGTATGCCTTTATCCAAGGCGCACGTGTATGACATGCTAGTCTTTTTCAAGGCTCATGTTCTTCCGGTTTTAACCTTACTTGTGAACTACATCGAAGTATAATTCAGACATCACCATCGAAAAATGGTCAATGACCAACAATGTACTATTACAAAAAACATTCAAGTGAAAACTACTCATTATTGTCGCGAACAATAGCGTGATTGTTGTATTAAACATTTAATTTGTGTATTACCAATAGTTAGTTTCGCGCACACATTCGATATTCGTACCTGGTCACTGTTTGGAAAAACGACCAACTCCCATCGCTAAAGCAGCGATTAGAGTAAAAACAAAAGAAGCGCGACGATTTGAAAATAAATCTACTATGTACCACTATTGGCTATGGGAAAACGCTACGAAAATCGATAACGATTTCGATAGGCGATTTTGTAAGAAATTTTTTTGAAATATTTCGAATGTTTTGACGATATGTTCGTCGTAATAAATGCACTAATTCTGCTCTGAATTGTGCAACTGCCGTCAATACTTTATAATTGTCAATAAAACAATACTGTTTATAAAGATATTAAAGCTTGGAATATTGAATTTAAGCAAGATGATTATAACTCCAATGCTACGGCCACAGCGAAGCGATGTGGATTATTTGCGATTCAATGTACAATTAAATAGATCAAGTTGGTTCTAACGTTTCGAGCTAGCTGCATGTTTTAGTAAATATTATAAATTAAGTAGAAGTTTCGACATAGTAGAAAAACAGCAAAACTCTACAAATTTCTTCTGATACGGACATGAAAAAACAGCAAAAGTTGATATGTGCTACACAATTTTGAGTGTACTGACATGGAAAACCACACAACTTTTGATGTGCTCGTCTGTATCATAAAATTAAATAGGGAAAAACAGCACTAAAGCAGTTTTGGTTTGGTTAGTTCAAATATAAAAACGAGAAGGCCAAGCTAACTTCGTCTGTGCCAAAGTTTTTATACCCTTGCAAATGCTGTTTTTGAAATGTCAGAATTTAAGAACGCTTACATAAAAATCAAAAATGTTTGTAACTAAAACCCATTTTTCGACAGATAAACATCTGATTTCGAACCAATTTCGCGAATCTTTTTGAAAACATATCAAATTAACAAACACCAAGTTTAAGAAAGATAAAATTTAAAACAAAAAAGTTTTTCTCACTACGACTCATTTTCCGACCGATCGGTCCTATGGCAACCTTAAGATATAGTCACCCGATGTCGATGAACTTTTTTAAATTAGTTTGAAAGCGTTTAATATTAAGAATCACCGACTTTAAGAACGATTTACTTGAAAACAATAAAGTTTTTTTCACTAAGACCCATTTTCCGACCAATCGGTCCTATGGCAGCTATAAGATATAGTCAACCGGTTTTGACCAAAGTTTGCAAATCTGTTTGAAAGCTTATAATATTAATAATGGACGAGTTTAAGGAGGCTAACATTGAAAACAAACGACTTTTTTCAGTAAGACCCATTTTCCGACCGATGGTTCCTATGAGTGCTATAAGATATAGTCATCCGATCTTGACCAAAATTTGCAAATCTGTTTGAAAGCATATAATATTAATAATGGCCGAATTCAAGGAAGCTAGAATTGAAAACAAAAACGTTTTTCTCATTAAGACCCATTTTTCGACCGATGGTTCCTATGGCAGCTATAAGATATAGTCATCCGATCCGATCGGTTCCGACATATTAGCAACTTTAAAACTGAGAGACTAGTTCGAGTAGAAACAGACAGACGTACAAAGCTCAATCGACTCAGCTCGTCGCCCTGATCAAGAATATATATGTATAGTTTATGGGGTCCGAAATGAATATTTCTAACTTCTGGGCAAAATTATAATACTCTTTGCAAGGGTATAATACAAACTTGATTTTCCAAAAATATTTATAATAAATTATTATAATTGGATCGTGGCTTATTTGCGTAACCGGTCTCAGAGAGTTAGCTTTAATTCGCTGTTTTCTGTATCCAATCGTGTATCCTCTGGTGTTCCCCAAGGCAGTCATCTAGGACCTTTGCTTTTTAACTTATTTGTAAACAATATTCCGTCCGCGTTATCTTACTCTCAGGTACTTATGTATGCGGATGATCTTAAGCTTTGCCTGTCTTACAATGATCCAGTATCACCACTTCTGCTACAAAAGGGACTTAAACTCTCTCAATAATTGGTGCATGATTAACAGTCTGCCACTCAATAATATGAAATGTAAATATTTAACTTTTCATCGCAATACGCCTTATCTCTACGACTACTTGATTGAGGATAAGCCACTTCAGCGCATCTACAAAGTCGACGACTTGGGAATGTTTCAATGATCATATATCGGTTATTACTAATAAAGCTATGGGAGTTCTTGGCTTCTTCAAAAGATGGTCTTAAGAATTTAATGACCCTTAAGTCACCAAACAGATCTATCACATCTATTCTTGAGTATGACTCATGTGTCTGGTCTCCACACTACCAGAAATATCAGGATCAACTCGAATCTGTACAAAAACAGTTCTTACTTTTCACCCTACGTGCCTTAAATTGGAATCCCAATAGGAATCTACCACCATACGAGCACAGACTACGCTTATTGGACCTTCCATCCCTGAATAATCAGAGGATCTACCTTAGTGTGCTTTTCCTTCATAAGCTACTGTCAGGTGAGGTTGACTCAAGCGCTCTGCCTAGCCGCTAACGAGAAATTATGTCCCGATTTATTTAAATCCTTGCCTCACGAACTGTGCCCATCATGAACCCTTTCAGACGGAGAGTCTAAATTACTACAAGTACTATCATCTGTTCTCAATTAACTCCCCATTGTTAGAAGTAACGAATAGTCTATTGTCTAATCTAAATTCCTAATTGTAAAAAGTTTGACTGAACTTTGTTAAAGTTTAAACAACAATAAATAAATCTGTATGCAAATTTCACTTTCCGACCAAAACACTTTTTTCACAAAATCATTTTAAGTTAATAATTGCTCTCCTGAAACGTAGGAAAAACATACTTGTGCTGTTATTCCTTATTGCCAGAGATATCTTTTTACTAATGTTGGATCTCCCAGTTTTTGATATCCCAAGACTTGCCTTCCTTAATAATAATTCCTTATATTAGTTTCCCTTTTTAGGTTTCTAAGTAATATTTGGCCTAGTTCACATAGGGAACCAGGGACACATCTGTTGTCAATATATTAGAAAACCCAAGCATCGCCAGTCTTGTAATGCGTTGCTTGGGTTAAACCAAAGATGTATAAAAAGAGAACCAATTTCGAATATAGATTCATTCAGCTTCTGCAAGAGAAGCTACCCAGCCAGCCATATGCGGAGCGCTCCGAAGCAGGAGAGAAAAGGGACTCCCAAAGCAGCACCTCGAAGGAGCGTTTTCGGAGTGCTCCGCAGCAGAAGTGAAAATGGAGTCCAAAAGAGCACCGCATGGTAATTTAGGGAGCACTGAATTCCGTTATGTCAATTTATTATCTTATTGATGTTTCTCTTGTTCAATAATAACAAAAAATAAAAAAAAATATAATATTTATCAATTATAAATAAAATTAGGAGCATTTTGAGAAACCGTAGGGACTGCTCTTCGCACCATTAAGACCTGTTTCCAGAACGCACGAAAATACATTTTTCTGTTGAACTCCATATAAAAAAAATAGCTTCCAACAGCTGATGAGCCATTAATTTAGTCTCATTTATTTTGTTGATTTCCAGAAGAGAAACTAAATAATCTATGGCGTTGCCACATCGATAGATTGTGTGGATTGTAAGAACAGCTAATTTGCTGAACTAAATTGAAAATAAATAACTTGCAGCACATTTTTCCGGACAACATCGAACAAATTGAACTCAAAAGCGAGATGCTACAAAAATGTACAAAAAATAATAAATAAATTGGCACATAGATTAGCACTCTTTTTCATTAGTTTTACATATTTTTTAATTTTAAGTGCCTCAAGAATTTCTCTACCAAGGAACACGAAGTCGCGCACACTTTTGGTAGTACATCATATGACTTTGAAAGCTGTGAGGTGATTTTAAAATTGTTTGAACTTTAATTTGATAAAACATTTTGAATTCAAGCGGCTGACAAATCAGTATGACCCCACCGTTTGACTGCCGTTTTGGATATTTTTTTTTTGGGTTTTTTTTAAGACTTTGTGGTCCCACTATAGCTTACAATCCACTTAACATAAATAACTTGCAATTTCGTGACATAAATTTTTATTTGTTCTGGAAATAGGCCTTTATCGGATGACCGAAACCAATCCCGAAACACTGCGTCTAGGTTATCTTTGTATGATTTTTCCTTTTCCTTTTCAAAAAACCATAGGCTAATAGAGGAGTCCCCACGGAGCCTTTGCGAGTTATCTAAGTGAACATTCTGGGACGCCGAAATAACTCATTTGAGGAGTCCTTTAGGCTCACTTTTTTCATATATATTGAAAAGGTCCTTTTCTCCGGCGGATATGCTCCTTTGGGACACCTTTCGAAGCCTCCCTAGGAGGCTCAACGCAACGTACAGGGAGTCATAATGGTTGGCTGGGTAGTCACTCGCACCATATATGTGTTTTATTCAGTAATTTTCTAGATTTCTTCGATTTTTTCGAACCAAACCCAAATTTTAGGTTCGGAACAGGTTCAGGTTCAGCAACTTTCTCAACTTTGATTTACTTTAAGCTTCGGTTCACAGTTTTAAAAAAGTCGGAATTCCGGGTTAAAACCGGTTACAAGAGCTTCCAAAAATACGCAAATTATGCATTTCGTTCAGATTAATACTAAAACAAGTTAGAAAGTCGTTCAAGCCCGACTATAATATACTCTGTACTTGGAGTAGCAGCTGAAACAATAGATGGCGCCACTACTTGCATTGAAAAATGAGGGATTTTCAAAACTGACCAATAGATGACGCCACTACAGCCAGGGCGAGGTACGTAACTTTCTTTTGTTCATAACTTGAGTATAGTTCATCCGATCTGTATTATTATCTTTCGGCAAATCGATAAATAATGCTAATTGCTAACTATCTCTAGAAGGTATGGAACATCTATCTTCAAAACAGTGACTTTTTTCTGAATTGCGGGTACGGAAAGGGGCGTGGCAAAAACTGAAAATAAACTTGATCTGCCTACAACAGCGGTGGGCAAGCCCTTGCTCCCATTGCTCCGAGATTTTGATTTCCGGCAATTGGCGACGGTCAGTCCCATAATAAACTGCAACGTAATTAACTCGCTGCAAATTGAGAACAACTAAGTCAATGCGAATCAGAGCACGGCGCCTTCAAGACGCGCACAGACGGCGCAACAGCTGCATTTTGGGCGATCGAGACTCGCTGATAACGGTTGTTTTTCCTGTTGTTGTAGTTGGGCTGCTCCCAAACTCAAATTTCATGCCCACCGCTGGCCTACGAGTATAAGATATTATGTCCCATACATGTCAAACCTCCATCTCTTACCATCTTTGAGATCTCTTTGTTCATACAAACGGACATGGCCATATCAACTCGGCTGTTGATGCTGATCAAGAATATACATATATGAGAATATTTATAAGGTAAGAAATGATTCTTTCTCCCTGTTACATACTTTTGCACAAACTTAATATACACTGTGTACCTTTGGTACAGAGTATAATTATCTAATTTTTAATTAGAATGGATACATTTTCAATATTTTTGTGTTTCGATTCAGGTTCGGCTTGGACTTCAAAATACTAAACACCTGATATTTCGACTCCAGACCTTATTTATAGCAGTGTTAAAATTGCTTCTGTCGAATTAGCAAAAGTTACAATATTTTTGCTTTTCACAGCTTCGACTTTTTTCAACTTATCAATATGAACTCTTGCTTCTGCTTTTGATGAAAACCGAAGTCGCAGCCAAATGAAAAGCAAAAAAAAAGATTATTGAGAAAAATAAAAGCAGCAGCAGCAGACGACGTGATTTTGTTCAGTGCCGTAAGTCGAAGTAGCTGCATGTGACATTTTCTTGGAATTTACCAGCCCACCAAAATTTAACACAACGCAAAAACAACATTTGTTTTTTTTTCAGCGCGCTGTTGTTGTTACCTTCAACCTAGCCGAGCCGACCAACGGTAAATGTTTCATTGTGTGTGTTGAGAGAGGCCAAAAGCAAAATGCAAAAGCAAAAAAGAAATGCGAGTGACTTCTGTCTCGCTTACACTACCGTCGACTTCTGAAAGCGAACACGTGCTGCAGCTTCGACGTATGCCACTGAACAAAAGCAAAATCAAAATGAAAATCAGAAATGATGAAGCGACGACTGCTGCTGCTGTTTACTTTTTCTGAATAATCATTTTTTGCATTTGATTTAGCTGCGGGTTCTGTTTTTATCAAAAGCAGAAGCAAAGCAGACGAAATGAAACTTATTGCTGTTTTTTTTAACACTGATTTTACGTATTTTTCTTGTTTTAGTAGCTTGAAAAGTTTTTTTTTTGTTTTTAGTCCCAAAAACATTCAATTTCTTAAGTTTTAACTGTTAGCACTTTTGTTAGTCACTTTTTATTAGTTTTTAGCTATTTCTAGCAGTTTTTTGCAAATTTAGCAATTTTTCGAAGGGTATGGGAACTATATTTTCCAAATAAGTGTTTAAATTTAAATGATTGGGTCCTAATCCAATCGGAATTTTAAAATATATCGCCTTGGCTTTCACCACCCCGGAGGGCCACTCGAGGGTTAAATGCAAAATCAGTTTTACTTGCAATGGCTATGACAATGCGCACCCGGCAAATGTTATAACAAAAAATTATTAAGGGAAATAGTTAAATAAACTACACAGTTTAGGTCACGCCTCCTGCGCCTCTCAACCTACATTTTGTCTTTGCACCGGTTGTTTGTTGTTGCTGTTGTTGATGCCGCCACAAAAAGAATTTTTTTTGCTCGTTGTCCGCCGTACCGTTCGTGTGCGGAGGCACGCGTCGTTGTGAAGATTGTCGTGTGGTCGTTGATGGAAGGGAGGGGTAAAGGTAAATGTAGCGCCCTCCCGCTCACTCTCTTTACCTTTGCCTTTGGGTTTTTTTTTTTTTTTGCTTTTTTGCAAACGCTCTGCGAGGTTAAGTTTGTCTTTTTGCCTTTGCACTGCAGTCGGCGTGGAAAATTCGTTGTTGCGGGACACTGATGGAGGACTGAAGGTGGCCCGGTTTAAAGTTTAACACTACACATTCACACGCACACGATTTGGCAACAATTTTGTTGCTAAACACTCAATTTGCCAAATTAATTTTGGGTTTCTTGTTGTTTTGTCACTGTAAAAAAAAAAACGCATCACTGAAGGCTAGTGATGAACGATGTACAATGTATCGTGGCACAAGTGACAGGCTGATCACGAGACATAACAGGCACATCTCTAGGTCTACGAAAACTTATGTCAAAGTCGATGTAGAATAGAAGTTATCTACATACGTAAGACAGATTCGATAGACGCACATATCGATTTGTTGTAAAATAAGCTATGAGTCAGCGGTTCGGCACTCAGTTTACTTATTTCTTATATAATAGTATTAACTTTCAGTAATTTATAGCTGTTTACTAAACTCTATGCTGCTAATCACTCGATAGTCGATAGGCACTTAAGCTATCGGTTCTGTTAAGCGCCCCCTATTCTGTTAGTCTGAAATACGGGTATAATGTAAGATTTCCCCCTATTATGTTAAGCTAAAATACCGGGTATGTTATGTTTTTTTTGCTCGTTTTTGTTTCGTTTAGTTTCATTTCACATTTTCGTACGTGCGGTGCGGCAAAATAAAGTACATAATTTTTTTTTAATAATAATTCCCCCACAAAACAAATTGTTTCAAAACGTTCCAAAGAAGTCGAGCTAAAAATTTAAGTAAAGTGTGTGTGTGTGCTATATTTTTTTGCTGTGTAATCTGAACAACAACAACAATAGACCACGACCAAACGAAGAGCAAAAAGCAAATCAAAAGCGGAAAAGAAGGAGCAGTACACAAAAAAAAGAAGCGACGCAGCAACAAAAAAAAGTGATTACGCATTTTTTTTTTAAAACTTTGAATGTAACTAAATTGTAAAATTGGCAAAAATTTTCTTATTTTACCAACAAATATACATACATATATGTATGTATGTATGTATGTGCATGTTTAGTTTTATTTTTTATTTTTATTTTGCGTCTCTCTGTTTTGTTGTCTTATAAACAAAATAGTAAAAGCCGCCAAAGAAAGTGCGCCAGCCTCCCCATCATGTGTTTATGTGTGTGTGTGTGTGTGCAAACCCAGCCCCATAATACACATAACGGGCTGCATAGCAAAAGTGAAATTTTTTCTTTTGTAAATTATTTAAATTTGCATTGTTATTTGCTCAATAAATAGTAGGGCAGACTATGCGGCTTTTTATCAACTTGGCGTCAACGCCAGCGTCGCTGTCGGCTATCAGCGGAAATATATTTTTGCCGCACCCCGCTTGACCTTATTCCTTCGTCCCTCTTCCACTCACTCTTTCTCTTTCTCTCTCTCTCTCTGCTGGCACTCTCATATGCAAGGTGCAGTCGACGTTGACGTTCTCTATCCGCCCGCATTTTGCGCTTCATTTCATTGACCATTTCCAGCGCTCACCTTACCCCCTTCCCCTTCCTAGCAACCGTTGCGCGAAATTTGACACATTTGTGTGTGCCGTTTAATTTGTGGGGGAGGAATGGTGGGGAGGTTACAAAGTTGTAAATGATATTTTTAACCCTTGAATGCCCCACATTAAGGGAAGACTTGAACCAGTTTGATTAAACTAGACTTTGCAACAGCAACCGGGTTTAGAACCGAAAACCTTTAACCCTACAGCTTAGGTTTTTATTTTACCTTCGCAGAGGGCATCAGAATAAAAGCAAACTTGAAACGTCCTTTACACGAACTTTTCTTGGATTAACGCCATATTAGTAGTGTTTATTATGGATATACTTCCATACTACTTCTTCTTTATTGGCCCGATATTTGCATCACAACCGCTTGACGGTCTCGGTCTCTGCTATAAATGCCCTCCACTCGCTTCTGCTTCGTGCGGGACTGGAATGATGAGCGACTTTTATAGAGCTAATTTTGTTCTTCGAGAGAGGGCTCTGCTCTTGAACTCCTCCCTACTGAGCACGTAGTACAGAGCCGGCCAGCTATAGCTACCGGGAGCCGAAGTCAGTCGTGTTTTTACGCGAGCCGAACTCATGATTGTGTGAATCGGTGAACACTGAATTGCAAGTAAAACGGCTGAAGTCTGGAGAGAGCACTCTTGCTCACCAACACAAGCACACTTTTTGTCCTCTCCATTTGGCCGGCAGTGCCGGTTTCCAAGAGTAATTCTGCTGATTTCCAGGCTGATGTTGTCGCTGGCAGTCATTGTGCCGAGGTAAACAAAATTCTTTACAACCTTAAATTAGTACTCTCCCATTGTAACAGATTGTCCAAGACGCGTAGACTTCTTGTCACAATAACAACTTCGTATGTCTTCTCGCTGCTCTCTTTCTATGAGCCATGTACTCAATTCCACTTCCACAAAAGTTTTGTGATTAATAGCCTATATCCACTATAGCAAATATGTACATATTTTAACATATAATATCACATCAAACAATAGTGGTATTCCTGAAAGCGATTTAGATTTGATTTTGATTTCGTGAAAGCAAATCTAAATCAGTTGACGGAACGACCCTTTTTGCGCAGTAATTTGATTTAGACTTGTGAAAACAGCTGTTAGTGTGACCGATCTGATTGACAATTGGCGCAGAAGTAAACAAAGAACAAAATTACACAATGCCAAAAGAAATTGATAAGCCACTTACACATAATAGTGTTGCTGGCAGAATCTAGGTGCAGTTATTGCAATTGCTTCGCTCACATACCATACTAACCATCGAGATCAACAACGTAGCAGTCTGCTTCATCCTCATTGAAGTCAGAACCATGTACATGCTAATACAAACTAAGTATTTTTGTATATCCGCGTCACACGGTCACACTGAACGAATATCTGAAAACTTAAAGCAGCTGCTGCTATCCACAGCAAAGTCTGAATTGTTGTTCAGTAACCCGAAACTTGAAAACATTGGATGTGCCTTTAATATACAAGAATCCTGCAGATATTGCCGACATAACCAGGTCGACATTCTGATTGTCCAATCTTCATGAAAATTTATCCAAATTGTTTGCTTGTATGAACATAGCTTTCAACCGACTGCTAAATCATCACAACATAGTGGCAAGTCGTTCCAAAACTAACACAATCATGGCCTAGCTGGCTGATACAAATTAGCTTGCATGCATTATTTAATCATTTTGGGGCGCATTCAATAAATTCCAGCCATCAATTCGTTGCTCGATTTGGGCAAAGGTGCTGTCAACTCTAGCATTATACTATTTTTGCACTCCCAATGATGACTCGTGGCACTTGTTCCCGAATCCATTGATCAACCTACATGTGTCAGCAGGCAAACACTTACGGTCAATTGCAATCAGATAGTCTTTTCATGATTTCTCATGCGATACTTTAAAAACCCGTCGAACATTCAGAAAGATTCTAGATCAGCGAACAGTACGTGCCATCTAACGACGAACATTTCGTCGAACACAACAAATTCGTCGAACAATATTCGTGGATGCCCTGCTAGAAAATTCAGCTTCCAGCGCTAATTTCGCGAAACTCGAATAAGTATCGGACCTTACTTTCCTTACTTTTTCTGGGCACACTGGACGTTTTGTATGGAGCAGCTGTGAACAGCTGTCCCCTTGACGAAATCTAGATAAAACAGAGTGTTTTTAAGCACTTTCAGTTTTTTGGTCTTGGTATCAAACTAATATGTAACATATTCTCCATAGGAAAAAAACTGTACATATTTCAAATATGCGTCCATTCACCCCGAAGGTTTTTACATTTTTTGTTATCTAAGTCCTTTGAAATTCATGGAATCCAGAACAGATAATTGAGAGTTATATAGCACATTTAGCTGGGTACTTAACAGCAATGGTGTGGAGCAGCGATGCCCAGCCGTATGCTCTTTGGGTACGTTTTGTTATTGAAATTGCACCAAACATAGGAAATCAATGATTGTATACATGCAGGGCGCGAGGCATACAAAACGACACACACGCTAACGACTTCGTGTGTATGCGACCACGTAGAACAAAAACCGGCTTTGTTCTCTTCTTTGATTGGTGTTTGCGAGCGCAAGCAAACTGACCAACAACAATTTCATTATTGGTATTTTTGCTTATCTTTGTGAGTATTGGTGAGTGCTCTGTCGAATGCTGCTTTTGGGCATGCCTGGTGTAGAGGTTAAGGACTAGACTGATCCGATCTTTATCCATACCTTGAGCATATCGATATTCCGATGTTTATCAAGGTATCTCTACTCCGATCTTTATCATTCCTTCAGCAAATCGATAAATTTTTTTTGTTTACAAGGTATCTCTAGAAGGAACGAACGATCTATCTCCAAAACTGTAGGACATATGAAGTTTTTTCCAAATTACGGGGGCGGGAGGGGGCGTGGCAAAAATTGAAAATACACTTGATCTGCCTGCAAGTATAAGAAATATACACCCCATACATGTCAAACCTCTACCTCTTACCATCTCTGAGATCTCTTCGTTCATACGGACAGACAGACGGACAGACGGACAGACGGACGGACGGACAGACGGACATGCCTATATCGAATCGGCTGTTGATGCTGATCAAGAATATATATACTTTATAGGGTCGGAAACGATTCCTTCTCCCTGTTACATACTTTTGCACAAACTTAATATACTCTATGTACCTTCGGTACAGAGTATAAAAAAAACTGTACATATTTCAAATATGGTCCATTCACCCCGAAGGTTTTCACATTTTTTTGTTATTTATGTCATTTGAAATTCAAGGAAGCCAGAAAAGATAATTGAGAGTTATATAGCACATTTAGCTGGCTACTCTATCTTAACAGCAATGGTGTAGACGTTAAGGACTGAGACTAGAAATCAACAAGACCTGAATTCCTGAAAAAAAATGTTGTTCTTTTTAACAAAATAGGTACATATTCTATAGAAACGCTCAAAAAAATTAAATGTACATTTCGAAATATGTAGTCATAATGAAAATAGGCTATTAGAGTCCAAATCTAGTACTAAAACCGGATTTGAATCACAACATTTTTGTGGAAATGGAATTGATAACATGGCTGTATATCTGTCATGCTTGTAGCAAAACTAAAGCAAAATAAGAAAGTGTATTAGGCAAGTTCCGAATTCCGGCCCGGTTTTCAAAAAGTAAAAACGAAACTAAAACGAACGTTTTAACATTTTGCTTTTCCAAATTCCGAACGATTTAATTACGTTTCGACTTTTCGAACTCGGTTTCCGGCTTGTGTATTTTGACAGCAACAAGAGTTGTCACCAACTCTATAGGTTTATTTTGAATTTCTTTAAATTCTTTTAGTTTAATTTGAAATAGTATTTTTATGTTAAACTAGCTGGAGCGGCGAACTTCGTACCGCTTAACAGTCAATGAATGTAGTAATACTATGTATTTTGCTGCATAGCTTACACTTGGGTATATAGCCTCGAAACAATGAATGCAATGGCTCAAGTGGCGGAGCCAATACTGAAAATTTCACTTTGCCATTTAGGCAATACAGTCCAAGCGTTTCTCCAGCAAACTTCAACGTCCATTGTACCAATGTGAACGAAAGGATGCGAGCTGTAACCCATTGTAGAATAGTATAGAAACGCTGATCGATTCAAATCAACACTTGAAGCATTTCTTCTTGCGCATTGAAGATTCTTTCGCTGTTAATCTGTGAGATGAGCTCGACCGATTCGATTCACGGGCTGCCTGTCTTTGCTCTTGTGTTTGCGAAACACGAAATCGGGCCATAATAGCACAGCGCTCCTTTCGTGCGATTTCTCGTTCTTCTCATTGGATTGATTCGTAATGTTACAATGCCTAATACTTAGCGTTACGACTTGTCGCAGCATTTTAAATAATAATACTCAAACAAAACAAACTAATCGACAGGTTGACCGAATTATCTGTAATGATCAGGGACCGTAACTGTTATAACTTGTATGATAAAAATTGCTAATGATTGAGACCAATCGATTTGACAGATGTCATTTGTTCTCTATATTTTTGTTTACATTTCGATTCGAGTATTTTCCCTGCATTTGGATATTTGTGTTGGATATCTTTGCCGGGCCAGCTAGTAGAGTACATTAAGTTTGTGCAAATGTATGTAACAGCCAGAATATATACATTCTTAATAAGCAGCAACAGCCGAGTCACTTTAGCCATGTCCGTCTGTCTGTCTGTTTTGCAAATTTAGCGATCTTTTGGACCAATTGGCCTAAACTACCTCCTATTTACACGTCGAAAAGATGGTACAATTTTGGATCACTATTTCCAGCATTGCTACACACCCACACAGGCACATTTCTGGCTAAATGGATACGTCATCAAACAAAATTGTCGCATTTGGGCTGATAAGCAACCCGAAGAAACTTTCGTTACATCCGCAAAAATGCACTGTTTGGTGTGGTTTATGGTTTGCTGGAATCATCGGTCCATATTTCTTTAAAAATGAGACCGGACAGCACATAACCGTCAATGGCGAGCGATACCACACCATGATAAATGAGTTTTTGTTCGCAGAAATGAAAGCCCTTGATGTCGGCGACATTTGTTTTCAGCAAGAAGCGCGAAACAATGGGCTTGTTCAGCACAACAACTTGATCCCTGATCAAGTATAAAGTTTCACTGATCCTTCTGCTGAACTCGAGTGATGCGGTATCATGATAGCCAATTTGAAGTATCATGATAGAGGAGCATGTATCGAAGAAATAGTATGCTACTTTGAAGTGATACTGCTCCCACCAACAGTAATTTTGTATCGATAGGCGTGCTATCGGTAACAATATGCGCATTTTGAGTATTGATTGCAAAGATAAGCTTTTTTATCGTCTGTAAATAACTATAATAAATTCTAAAATATAATTAAGCCTAATTGTGACTTCGTAGATGCAAAATTTATGTTGTCACTGAGCGCTAATGTGTCTACGCAGCCTTTTCAAAATTCATCGCCTTGGGGCGTTGTTAAAAATGTAGCACTTCGTTCAGCAGAAACTATTTGATGCATAATTTTTTTGTGATACCTGCTCAGGGATCAATTATTCTGCTGAACAAGCCCAATGTCTTTATTGAGAAATCATTTCGGTGAGCAGCTGGACCTGTTAACTGGCCACCTAGATCATGTGATATCACACCACTGGACTTTTTTCTGTGGGGTTAAGTGAAACTTGCTTAATTCTCTGCTGGAAAGAGTGATCCAAAATTGCACCATCTTGATTGAAATTATATTTCAAATGTCAGAGATAGTTCTTTCAGCCCATCATAAAGATTCCACCATCCTATTCCATTTTTTGTGTTTTATTTGTAATTTAAAAAAAAAAACTTCTTAATGGATCACCCTTTACATACTATTTGTTTGATATTCAAGCATGTCTAAGGACTTGTAATACATATTTATATATTACATTTAATATGTTAAACAGGAAATTTAGAATAGTCTCTATAATTTTACACTAACTGTTAAATGACAAACTGAATGATTATTACACCCTGAAGAAATAATTTGGATTTATCTCGGTACCTAATTTATCATAATTCTTGTTGAAAATGAGTCTTCAAGATTGCTTTTCTCCAACAAAATAAAGCTCAAGTTTTGGCCATTTGTTTAAAAAAAAATTATCTGGAGCATGTTGAATACGTTTCCTGATTTATACGCAAGCCAAGTTTTTTAACGTTGTACAAAAATTATTGCAATTTCCCATGGTTAAGTGCTCTCTGCTTCTACTTCTTCGTGTTTCGTATTCTTGGCTAAAGCAAAGTGTCATTACCATCGAAATTAGAGCAAATCACAGCTTGATGGCTATAAATTAGGCTAAGTTTTTTTTTTTTTTTCGTTGTTGTGTGCGCTGCTCTGGTTCAGAGAGTTTCTACCAAAATGTGTGCAGCAAAATGAAAATTGTGTCATTGTGATCATTATCATGATTTTGCCGCAGTCTTTGTTGTTATTATTGGTGCAAAATTAGCTAAACAGACGAAAAGAGAGAGAGAGAATAAAAAAACAAAACAAACAAAATAGCGGAAATTTTAAAAATCGATGAACTCAATACGTTTTGGAGGCTGGTCTTTTTGGTTGCCACCTCAAGCTGTCAATAACGAAGCTGAGAATTCAGAACGCATTATTATTCATATAAATAGTTTCTTTCCCATGGCAACCAAATAATAATTAAAGAAATTCTGATTAGTTACACTTGAAAGACGAAAGTCATGTTGGACTAGCTGTATAACCGGCGAAAAATTTGCACGTTGTTCGAAACCAGTTTTGAATTGGGAAAGCATCAAAACTTCATATTTCCATATTCAAAGCTCAAAATATTTCTGAGTTATAGGCTAATCATACTGAGCACATCTAACATCATGAGTTTTAATGCTTAATAACCATTTGCAATGTCCAACATTTTTAACTTTTTGTTTTTGTCAAAATGCTAAGTGGGACGGTGTCTAATAGGAACATGCTACAAAGATGATCAATTTCGCCAAGGAAAACGTTTATGACGGGATGTTGGATGTTAGATGTGCTCAGTGCGATTAGCCTAATATGGCTTTGAATCATTTTTGAACCGGTTCACTTGTAAGAATTGCTAAAACAAAGTCAAACGTCATATCTTCCACAGTTTCGTAATTAGATTTTTCTTACCTTCTAGAGATATTTGGTAATCAATATTATTTATCGATTTGCTAAAGGAATGATAAAGATCGATTGAACGAAACTCAAGTTATAAGCAAAAAAGGCCAGTTAACGTCCCGCCACCACAGCCATTCCATTTAACAAAGACTATTATAAAGAGAGAGAGAGAAACTTAGAGATGAGCGTATAACAAAAATATTGCATGATAACCGCGTGACTCCTTGGATAAGACTTCTTTTGTAGATAATATCAGGTTTCGGAATATGCTCAAAAGATATTTCTCTGCCTTGATAATAGATATTAATGCTAAAAATTTGTGGGCCTAGTCACTGAAGGCCATAAAAATTTGCAATGACCTGTTTCCAAACAATGAACCGCCCTCTCTTGGTGTTTCCTGAATACCGATTTCATGTATTATAATATTATAATCGGGGGCAAATGCGAGCGGCGGCCTGAACTGGTACAGAGTATATTATAGTCGGGCTTGACCGACTTTCTCACTTGTTATACCCTTGTAGAGGGTATATTAAAATTGTCCAGAAGTGCTAACGCATAGAAGGAAGAATCTCCGACCACATAAAGTATATATAGTCTTGATCAGCATGAGCTGAGTTGATATAGCCATGTCCGTCTGTTTCTATGCTATCTCCTCCTTCAGTTTTAAAGCTATCTAAACCAAACTTTTCACGAAGTCTTTTGGTACAAATACGCTGCACATTTGTCGGAACCGGCCGGATCGGATGACTATAGCATATAGCGGTCATAGGAACCATCGGTCGAAAAGTAGTTTTAGTGAGAAAAACTTTTTTGTCTTCAACGCAAACGTCCCCAATCCTCGTATTTCTAAGTTTTCTATGCTTTTACATAATTCCACCAAGTTTTATGAAAATCGGTCAACTATATAGTAAAGCTGCCATACAAAAGATAGATCTGAAAAAAAGTCTTAGTAGTAAAAACTTTTTTGTTTTTCATGCTATCGCTCCCAAATTTGTTAATATTATCAATATTATATGCTTCCACACAATTCTGCTAAGTTTGATCCAAATCGGATGACTATAGAGTATAGCGGCCATAGGAACGATCGGTCGAGAAAGTAGCTCTAGTGAGAAAAACTTTTTTGTTTTCAACGCAAACGCCACCAAACCTCGTGTTTATTAGTTTTTTATGATTTTACATAATTCCACCAAGCTTGATGAAAATCGGACATCTATATAGTATAGCTGCCATACAAAAGTTAGGTCTGAAAAAAAGTCTTAGTAGGAAACCTTTTGTTGTTTTCAATGCTATCGCTTATAAACTTTTTATTGATCAATATTATATGCTACCACACAATTTGGCCAAGAATGATCCAAATCGGATGACTTTAGAATATAGGTGCCATATGAACGATCGATCGGAGAAGTAGTTCGAATGAGAAAAGCTTTTTTGTTTTCAATGGTAGCGTCTTGATACTTTCCAGTTATGAATATTATCGTTTTCCACTCAATTTTGGGTAGTTTGGTCAAAATCGGATGAATATATCGTATGCCATAAAACAAACCGGCAAGCAAATGGTCAAAGTAGTATTGCTGAGTTTGGGTTTAAAGCCTTAATTTATATAAATAATACAAGCTACTAGGGTATATGCATAAACTTCGGTCGGGCCGAAGTTAGCTTTCCTCTTATTTTTTTCATTTGCTTTTCATCAGCGCGTGGTTGTAAAATCTATAGGAGGGGTGCCCAAGTATTCCGCAAGTCACGCATTCGTTGTTGTTCGACGGCACGCGCGCCATAAGCCTGCATAAAGCAGTGCCGGCCAAATGGAGAGGACAAAAAAGTGTCCTTGTGTTAGTGAGCACGAGAGCTCTCTCCAGACTACAGTCGTTTTACTTGCTATTCAATGTTCACCGATTCACACAATCATGAGTTCGGCTCGCGTTTGCGTAAAAACACGACTGACTTCGGCTCGTGGTAGCTATGGCTATGGTCTAGCATAAAGCAACAACAAATTCATATGCGTGTTCTCCTCTCTTTCTTTTCGAGCTAAGATTTTGTTGTTCGCGGGTGCAGACCTGCAACAACATCATATGTATGTGACTCTTCTCTCTCTCCTACATATGTCTCTGGCAAATTAAAAAGCAGCAACTCTTTCTATTTCTTGTAGATATTGCTTGAGATATATTTTGCACATTTGTATTGGTTTTCACGCGACCGTAAGCTCATTCTGGGCGCCCCTGATCTATAGCGTAGTGTGTTGAGAGAAATAACGGGCCGGGTGGCGAGGGTAAGGTGGGCTATGCGGTTGCCCACCGCTGATCTAATAGTGCATGGTCGGCGCTATACTACCCAAATCAGCTTCCATCACTTTGGTCGAATGACCCAAGATGTATGCTGTCAAGGACACCTTTGTGATTGGCTAGTCCGAGATGCTTCTTTCTGAGTTTTTTTTATCCAATTCGGATAGCTGACGACAGTACACATTCGAATTGATGGCTTCATTCTGTTGCATCAGACAATACCTGTCTAATTCCACTAAATAGACAGCATTTTCTTACTCTGTTGAATATTGGACAAATTTTATGTTATACGTTAAGCTTCTCGGCAGTCTACAGCAGCGGTGGGCATGAAATTTGAGTTTGGAAGCAGCCCAATAACAACAACAAAAAAAGCAACCGTTATCAGCGAGTCTCGATCGCCCAAAATGCAGCTGCGGCGCCGTCTGTGTGAGCGTCTTGCTGGCGCCGTTCTCCGATTCGCATTGACTTTGTTGCTGTTCGCAATTTGAAGCGAGTTAATTTGCGACGCAGTTTATTATGAGACTGACTGGCGCCAATTGCCGAAAAGAAATCTCGGAGCAATGGGAGCAAGGGCTTGCCCACCGCTGGTCTATAGTGTTCAATAAAGATGGTTTTCATAAAACAGTCGTTTGATTTCATCGTGATCTGCCTCCAATGGTCGGCCAATGCATGTCGCCAATTCTCCCAAACAGAACTTTTGCAAACACTGACATTGTCATCGTCCCCTTATACGTTTCTGTGTCTCCGCTTTACAACCACCATTAGACTGTGGTCACCTCACCCCTAAAAAGTATTATCATCAACGATAAAAATAATTTTTTTCAATTTATTTTGTAGCTATTAGCAAAAATATGCGTGCAACTGTACGTATTGAGTCATTGGCATTGAACTTGAACTTGTTGGGGGAAAAAAAAACTAAATTGCATGCAATTATATAAAAAAAATTTGTTAATGCCAATTAACGGAGAATTAAGTCATCCAAATCAAATCAACTTTTGACGAAATTCTGCAACATTTTTGAAAACATTTGCTCAGTTTTTATGCAGGCATCTCGTTGTGAAGATGACCCCCCCTTGTGTCTGTTTACAAGTCACGATTGCAGCATTATGCAGCATTATCAGTTTGGTAAAACTATCAACGTTAAAATGTTAAAAGTCACAGAAGAAGAAAATTAGCACGTAAGTTTAATCTTGATATTCTTAGTTAAAGAGAGATGACAATAGAAGAAGAACAAAGAACGAGTGGGTGAGTGAGAACGCATTTAATCAAGTTGCCAATTATAAGACGGATGTGAAAAGTACAAGTACTTGGAAAATTGAGAGCATAGGCAGAGAGTAGACTCAAAAGTAAACGATGTATTAACGATGTAGGTATGCGTTGCAACCGAAAATTGCTTGTTTTTTTTGTTTTACAAAATAAATCTTTATGTATCATAAGATTTTTCAACTGAAGCTTGACAGAAAACTGTAGGAGGGTTGATAAGTTGCAAGATAAAAAATCCTGTTTTTCAGAATTCTAAGCTCATTTGAAGGTTATTTAATCTTGTTTTTATAAATTTGAAAAATTCCCGAAAAAAAAAATTTTCAATCTAGATTTTAGATTAATTTTTTTTTATTTCGCACTGATATTACTCTAAATTGAGAGCCAGCGCAAAATTTTATTCCCCAAGAAGAGAGAGAACGGAAAATGTGACTGTCTGACTGAAGCATGGATTCGTCAAGGATTCGGTTTAAATTGCCAACTGTGTTCGGCTCCCAGGGACTATGGCTGGGGAACACTAATCTGAGGCATTGCCCCCCAAGTGGAGAGTACAGAAAAATGTGCTTGTGCTCTTGTTGATCAAGAGAGACTACAGCCGATTTGCTTACTTCTCAGTGCTTACCTATTCATACAATCATAGAGAGAGAGCAGAGCCTAATGCTCCTTCCTCTACTGTGTTGAAAATTTAGCTATTTTCCCACCACATGTAGCTATTTTGTAAGCCCGATAGCTGGAAATCATTCAGTTTTGCCAGAAATTGCAATTCTAGCTATTTAAAAAAAAAACTATTTACCATTTTCTAACTATTTAGGACTGTGGTGTCCAAAATGACAAAAGCCTATCCCATGTGATAGGAGCTCATAATTCTGCCGGCGGCGTAGAGAGAATACGTGTATTCTATAAATAGCACGCTCGGCGGCTTGCTCTCTTACGATGCGCGTGTTCGGCTATTTGTTCTCTCACGATTCTTTGTTAGTTTGCTTGTTGCTCATGCTGAAATGTCAAACACGTTTACTTTGTGTTTCGCTGCTACGAACTCAAGCTCAACGCTTGATTGTGTGAGTTTGGACACCACTGATTTAATAAGTTCAAAAATTCTAATAAAACAGACTGGAATTAAACATCTTATGAAAAAGAATTTTAAATTTTTTAGCTACCTTGAACGTGTAACAATATTTAGGTATTTGGACTGATAAAAATACATATTGAAAACTATACTTTTATAAAAAATCGATATGAAATTTTGACATTATATAGATAGTAACTTTCTTTGTAGATCTCAAATAATTTAGACCGTTTTTGAATTCTATCAATTAGAATTTTTAAAAGATTCGAATTCTAAGACATTTGGTTAAAACATTTGGCCAACAAAAAAGTTAAAAAAGTGGGAAATTTGATATTCGGAAATGGAGTCATTTGGTGCATTTATTAATTCCGATTCTGCATAAACTTGAAAACGGAAACAGTATTAATTATGCATTTGATATGAACAATTGTTAGAAATTCCTATAGCACACAAATAAACGCTATGCCTGGACGAACATATTAGACTACAAGGACCAATTTTTACTTCTGTAGCAACAGAGAGTGTCACAGAAGAATGCTCTTTGAGTTTGTTTGTCCAGCTAGCCCTGTAGATCACCTGACCAATCCCTTCTGTAGGAATAAACTAATATTTAAGCATACATTTTTTAGCTATCTTTTATAGCTATTTCATAATACACTTTGCCATTTTTAGCTATATTTAAGAGTCGATTTAGCTACTTTTGGGCTTCAACCGTAGGCAACACTATTCGTGTATGACTTAAGAATTGTGATTGTTCTGCTGATTGTCAGTGCGGTCCCAAAAGTAATACATTTATGGCCGATCTCTTATCTTCTAGAATCTAGATAATGCAATCTGGTCCACATAAATTTACAAATAATAAAACAAGCTAGCAGCTATCTAAAAGATGAGGTCGTAATATCATATTCGTAAGGCGCGAAGTTTCGAAAACCTGCAGCAAAGAATTAGCTAATTGCTCTAATTAAAGTTCATATGGATTTTCAAAGTAACTAGAAATTCTTGAGAAATTAAATCATTGCCTGTATTTGAAATCAACTGTTGACAAAAATATGCTGATACCTTTTAGTAGTAGCTACAACACAGTTTCCCCAGCCATAGCCCCTGGGAGCTGAACATATTCGCCAATTCACACCGAATGCTTGCCGAAGTCATGCATCACTGTGTGTTAGAGAGAGATACAGTCACATTTTTGAGCTCTCTTCTTGGGGAACCCTGAACTAAAAGTTAACTGAATGATCAAGAGCAGTGCCGGCCAAATGGAGAGGACAAAAAAGTGTGATTGTGTTGGTGAGCAAGAGAGCTCTCTCCAGACTACAGCCGTTTTACTTGCAATTCAGTGTTCACCGATTCACACAATCATGAGTTCGGCTTGCGTTTGCTTAAAAACACGACTGACTTCGGCTCCTGGTAGCTAAGGCCGGCCAGGCTCTGATCAAGAGTGTGACAGTGTTAGCTTACAAGAAAGCGCTCTCTGCACTTGCCTCACTCTCTTTCTTTTTGTAAGCTAGCAGACCTTGTGGGACTTTTGTTGTTCCAGTTCTTTGCTCTGAAATGCATGACAATTGAATACAAAACGCAATTTGGTAATTTGTGAAATGCCACGCCTACTCAATTTGTAAAGAGGAAACCCCTCATCTTGGAGAAGTTGGCGCTTCTTTCATTTAGTTTGTATTCCATTTGGCAAATGACAAGATTTATTTTTTTTTTTTTTGTATTTCCAACGGCACTTTGAAACTAGCAATTATTTTGGCTGCGCCATTTGGCAAATGTTTACGACAAGCTGCTAGCTCTCTTTTATTTTTTTTTCTTTCGTTTTGTTGAAAGTTCAATAAACTGCATAAAGCTACGAGTAAAAGAGCTCTGTAAATCCATTTAAGTTCTGAAGTTATTTTTATTTATTACTCTCTCTTTCTCGCTCTCTCTCTCTGTCTCTGTAACACTTGGTGTGTGTGTGTGTGAGTTAATTCTCAAGATTGTGTGAAACTTTTCTTATCTGTTCCCAGATGTAAATAGATGAAAGTTTAATGCACTTTAATGTAATTCAAGGTGAAAACGGAACATCAAATTGGCATAATTTTTTTTACAAAAATTCTTTTCCACTGACTCACAACATTGTGGCGCCTGCGTCGTCGCGTCAACTTTCTGGCTGCGCGCAGTCGCCTGCGACGCTTTCAATGTCAAGTCTCTCTGTGTGTGCGTGAAGCTTTTAAGCTTGAACTATTCACATTTGCAATTTGTATGGATGGCATCATTTTTTTATTTTATTTTCGTTTTGTATTTTGCATTTTTACTATTTATAGCCGAGTGAGAAAGTGTTTCGCATTGGTTACTGTTGGGGGGATCCAACTTGTTTTGTTAAATTATTCCTACATTTGTCGCTTTACAACTTTCTACGCACAAGTTCAAGGCAAAGCGCGTACAGAGACAACAAGTGCTGTAAAAAGTGTAGTCGAACCAGTTGATTTACCATAGAGATATCGCTGTGACTTACAACAAAAACAAAATAACAACTCAATTCACACAATGGCCAAAACACAATGCGTGGGAAGTGTTTTTTGGAAGCGGGAAAACGAGAAGTTAAGCATAATTAAAACCTAGGCACAACCAACTCGTAGATAAAAGATCTCTCCCAGCAGCAGCAGCAGCAGCAGTAAGAAACTGGAATTTAGTGTAAAAATACCGAAGCTTCCATACAAATATGGTTAGTTGAGAGTGACAAATACTTATACAAGCATAGCATAGATTGAAGGTGATGAGCTAACCACTTTATCCCGCTATCCAATTCACTCAGATATTAAAAACATACAAATGAATCTAAGAGCGTTGATTTCCACATTGATTCTAAGAGTACCAAAGGTATGCAAAGTCAAGCTTTCATCTCGGTAATTGCATTAAGCTCTACTGACAGATACGCGCAGTGTACCCATATTAGAGATATGCATAGAGTGTGCCCGTCCTTGCGCAGGCTTCATGGTTTTAAATTGCTTTAGTCGAAGTAGCAAAAGTCCCAAAATTTTTACTTTTCACAGATTCGACTTTTTTCAACTGATCAATATGAACTCTTGCCTCTGCTTTTGCGAATAACAGATGCCGCAGTGGAAGGCAGCAGCATTAAACGATTATTGAGAAAAAGCGAACTGCAGCAGCAGTCGTCGCTTCATAATTTTTGATTTTGATTCTGCTTTTGTTCAGTGGAGTAAGTCGAAGCAGCAGCACATCTCTTTTCTGCTTTTGCATTTTGCTTTTTTCCCGCTATATCAGCTCATCATGCTGATCAAGAATATATGTATATACTTTATGTGGTCGGAGATGCTTCCTTCTATGCGTTACAAACATCTGGACAATGTTAATATACCCTCTACAAGGGTTTGAAAAATACATAAAATTCAGAAAAATGTATGAAATCTTGATTTGAGTCTATAGAACGGTCCATATAATTTAAGGGGGGATTCTCTATGTCGAGGCTATTTTTTGGACCTTTTTTAAAAAAAATCTTATTTGAAAACGCAATATAAACATAAAAATTTTTGCTGCTTCGATATGAGAGCTGTTCAAAATGCTCTCGGCCGTCAAAGTGGGGGGTAAAAAAAAAGGGAAAAGTGCTGGCGGCCACATTTCTCGTCTCCAGGTTGTCTGAAATGAAAAGTAAAAACGCGGTTATAATCAGTATGGATGTCATTCTGGTCTGACCCTCGAAATTTTTATTGTGATTTTTGTTGACAAAATGGCGGCCATTGAAAAATTCGATTTTGGGCCCTTTTTTGTAGTTTTGTTAAAAAAATTAGTAAAATATTTTTTAAAATTCTGATTGAGGGTCAGACCAGAATGGTGACAATTCTGCGTCGATTTCACTTAGTTTCATCAAAATCGATTCAGTGTAACTGGAGATATCTTGGCCGCCAGTTCGAAAAACGTGGTTTCGAGATAAATGCGTTTGAAATCAAAAATGTAAAAATGGAGTTCGAGAATGGTGATTCTCAATTCTGCGTCGATTGCATTTTGTTTCATCAAAATCGGTTTAGCACAACTGGAGAAAAGTGGCTTGGCAGTCCGAAAAAGTTGTTTTGAAAGTAACCAAAAATATTACAGATATTATATACTTACAGATATTAGTCGGCGATGCCAACTGCATTCAGCGGACCCCTTCCTCATCTAAAAAAAAAACTGTTTTCAGCAGCAGCTCTCTCTGCTCTGCGTGCCATTCTGCCTTCTTAAGATGCGGCCGCAGCTCTAGTTTCTGAGCGGTTTAGTCGGCTATCGTTTCGCAATAATGCGTAATTGTGCGCTTGGTTGCCAATCGAAATGCCCATCAAAGTCATTATTTTTAGGATAGGTTGAAAACCTTCGTTAAAAATACATACTCGTTTTAGCGAAGACATTGTTCGACAAAAAAGGATATATCTTCTAAAGTATTTTGAATTTCCAAAAATCCTTTTGGTCGCTATTCTCAAATATCCAAGCTATAAAAAAACGCAAAAAAAACCAAAAAAATTTTGCACATTGAAAATCCCCCCTTAATGTTTAAAGATGATTTCATGTAAATGCAGTGGTGCCTGCGCCTTAAATGGTTCATACGCTGGGTCCCATTTTAGTATACTCTTTCTAACATATCGGCCGGTATGTTACGAATAAATTCTTCAATATTGGCTTAAAGTGCGTCAACAGTTGCGGGCTTTTCGCTGTAGACATGAGCCTTAACTTAGCCCCAAAAAAAATAGTCTAAAGGCGATATATCGCACGATCTAGGCGGCCTCAAACGTGAAATTTCACCGAACTCGTCTGTCAATTGAGCCATTGTTTAGCATGCTGTGTGGCATGTGGCACCGTTTTATTGAAAACCACATGTCTGCCAAGTTCAGCCTTTCCATTTCAAACAAAAAAAAGTGTGTAATCATCGCACGGTAGCGCTCTCCATTCACAGTAAAGTTTCTGCCTTCATCATCTTTTAAAAAGTACGGTCCAATGATGCCACCGACCACTCCAATCCACACCAAACAGTGCATTTTTCGGGATGCATTGGCAGTTCTTGCAATGTGTCTGGCTGCTCTTCACATCAAATACGGCAATTTTGTTTGTTCACGTATCCATTCAACCAGAAATGAGCTTCGTCGCTGAACACAAATTTCCGATAAAAAAGTGGATCTTCATCCAACTTTGCCAGCGCCCATTCACCTAAAGTTAGCCGTTGTGATAGGTCGTGTGTTTTCAATTCTTGCACCAGCTGTATTTTAAAAGGTTTTATACCCAAATCCTTTCGCATAATTTTCCACGTTGTGGAATAACAGAGGCCCAATTGCTGCAAACGGCGCCGAATCGATAATTCACGGTCATTCATTTGGCAGATACAGCTGCGATATTTTACCCTGTCCGCACTCTACGTATGCGTGCTGTTGGCTTAATGTCCAATAATGTAAATTTGGTGCGAAATTTAGTCACAAGATTCCGAATAGCCGCCTCAGAAGGTCCACCAAACTGACCATGAAATGGAAGAAGTGCACGATGCACTTTCTTTCTTAAACCGAGCATGAATTTTGCTAACAAAATTCAATAATCTGCAAGCGTTGTTCGTTTGTAAGTCGTTTGTAAGATGATGGTTATATTATAGACCAAACTGAACATGTTTGACAGTAACATGTGACACGAAAAGAGCTGAGCTGCCAAAAACAGAGTGAGAAAACAGAAAGTGGCTAAAAAAATCACCCTTTAGCTCTGACCTATTCAGTTCCTTTTAGTTCAATACACTTTTCTCAGCGCTTACCCTTTGAAATCAGAAGTCAGAAAAAAGTCATAGGAACTAAACGTATAGTTCCTATATATATTTCTGATTGGCTGATAATATTCTGAAATGTGTATTATATGACTATTCTGTAAGCATCCTATAAAATGTGAAACGTTTACGTACCCAGATTACATTTACCAAATAATCATGCCATCTTTTATTAGTTCAGATACCAAAACCAAATTTTCTAGTACACAGAGCTGGGCTAGCTGGCTATGCTGTGCGGTTCGCTTGTGTTTGCAATAATTTTCAAAAAATACAACAAAAAAAAAATTAAAATTCGACCAAAAAAAGAGCAAATGAAACACTTTGGCAAAAAGAAAATAGAATCGCTTGGCTAATATTTATTTGCTTGTAATTGATTTTAAACAGAACATTGGTATTCTTATGAGTATGTTGTGTGCGGTTTTTGTGTGTTTATTTGAATATTTTTCGGCAATTTATGAAGTTTTTCGCCATAGCAGCAATATCCGGGGTTTATTGTGGAATAGAATAAAAACTTGAATGGAATTTCCAGGCTCCATTGGGTGTCCGATTAATTTATTACTCATAAGTTGTGTTGTGTGTGTTGTGTGTGTGTGTGTTTGTTTTGGGGTGGTTAGTTGGTGTTGGTGCCAGGGCAGGAGATGACGTCATGGTCTTCGTTTTCTGTTGGGTAGTAAGTGGTTGGTAGTAGTTACTCAAGCGTGTCGTACAAAATGTACCGTTCTCAGAGTTCACAGCAACTTTATTCAACTTGTGAACTTCATTTTCTTGAATTTCTCCACTGGCGTCTTAATGCAGTTTGCCATTAGCTTTTTATGTATGTATGTATGTAGGTACGAGTATGTATAAATTTTGCTCTCTTTGGCATTGTTTTGCTGCTTCGTGTCTAACAGTTTTTCTTTATATGTTGCGTGCGGATTGAAAATTCATGTCAGAGTTACATGTTGATGATGCTTTCAGGCCTCAGACTCTCCTCTATTCTTCTCCAGTTCTTCCTCCCCCGTCCTCCTCCTTGCCCTAACTGTTAAATTCATTTAATGTTTATGCTGATTTTAGTTTACTTTTAGACGAAATGTTGTTATTGTTGTTGTTGGTCGAATGACTGCCTGGCTGCCAGCTTGTTGTGGTTTGTTGGCTATAACCTTGACGCTATTTTGTGGTTAGTTAGTTGGTTCACACACACACACACACAAACACTTACATGGTTACACGAAAAAAATAATTAAAATAAGATAAATAGTTAAAATATTTTCTCTTAAAAAATTCATAGAACTGCAAATTCATTTTACAACTGTCAAAAGAAAAGCTTCCCGCACAAATGAAATATCCAATAAATTAAATCAAATAACCAAAAGTATGTAATTTAAGTTCTTTTAAGGGTTACTGATACGGTTCACCTGTCAAAAATCCATGAAATAAAATGTTGTGGTCGATAGCAATTGTTGTGGTTTGCTGATACAACATGATCCCTTTTTGTTTGGTATTTGCGTCTAGTTGTTTAATAGTTACTTAATGATAACCTACTCTGAGAGAAGCGTGGCTGTAAAGACAACTTTTACTCTGACAGGAAAACTATCGAATAAGTTTTGTACACTCTGTTCCTTTCCTTTCATAGAAAAAACCAAAAGGCCAAGCTAACTTCGTCTGTGCCGAAGTTTTTATACCCTTGTAAATGCTGTTTTTGAAATATCAGAGTTTAAGAACGGCAGAAATTTCTAGACATAGATTTTCTGGACCTAATGGGGGCGTTTGTAGTGAGGTAAAGCTGCTAACCGATTCAACTTGGTGTCTTACTGCGTCTCAAGTCGACTCATACCTCCTCGTTGGTGACCACCGGTAACAGAGCGATGCACCCGCTTCTGGCTTCTGGCTAACGTGAGCGGCGAGCCCTCCCTACAGGGTACAATATATAGGCTTGGTGCGTCGGGCTTGATACCCACCACAGTCAAAAAAACTCCACCAATGAAAACTGCGACAAAATTTAGAAACGCTAGCATTAAAATAGCAAATTTTTCTAACTAAAACCCATTTTCTGACAGATAATCGACTGACATCGAAAAAATTCCCGAATATTTTTGAAAACATATCAAATCAACAGTCGCCGAGTTTAAGAACGATAAAATTGAAAACAAAAAAGTTGTTCTCTCTTAAGACCCATTTTCCGACCGAAGGTTCCTATGGCATGGTTTTTAAAGAGTTAAGCTTTATAATGGGTGTGTCCTGGAAATCTCTAGAGATTTTTACCTCAGTTGCTTTGCAGAACGAAAACAGAACAGAAATATTATGATTAATGTGACTGTTTTAGTGACCTCTTTGAATATCAATCATAGAACTTTTAGCAGGCTTCAGGTCAATAAGCTGTATTTTTGTTCATAACTTTTCTAAATCAAGACACACACACACACACACCACAAAGGAGGATGGTTGACTATATAGCTATTTCATGAATCACTACAATTCAATCATCAGCAGTCTTTCCCTTTCAGCAGAATTTCCATCACTAACGAAAAGAAGGGACGATACGTTTGTTGATGATGGGATTCCCAAGAGGTTATAGCAATGCTTGCATGAGGTAGCTTCTGCTAACTCTCAGAAGATAGACAAAGACGGCTGATGATTGAATTGTGGTGATTCATGAAAGTGCTATGTAGTCAATCAACCTAATTTGTGGCGTGTGTGTGTCTTTCTTTAGAAAAGTTATGAACATAATCGTAACTTATTGACCTGGAGCCTGGAGCCTGCTAAAAGTTCTATGATTATTATGATTTACTTCAAGTTCCTTAAGCCAAGATTTCTTCTCATCTTTTATGCTTTGTTAATAAACCTAAGGGAAGGTTATTAAACATTTTGTCCCCTAAGTAACGGGTATAGCGAAGTGGGGCGGGACCGAAGGTAACAAACAGACCAGACCAGCTGTTGTGGACGTAAAAGTGAAAGCTGGACGGGGATTTATCGGCAATTACGCTCACGTTTTGATTAGCAGACAATATAATCTAGGATCTTAAAACACTAATGCTATTAAGGGCTTTGAAGAATATCAAAACGAATAGTGGAATAGAATGTCTCTAAACGCTTTTTCAAACACTTGGTCAACCTCTTTAGCAGCAGACTTTAAACCAGCATACTAGTGTTTCGGTTCGTGTGCTGGTGCTCATTTCAAAAATGGTTCGTTTCTGTTTGGGCCTTACAAGAACCTGAATCGAGCCGGTTCTGAAGGCTTCTATCCTTGTTGAGAATATTAAGTAAAGAATGAAGAATTTGATGGAGCGCCATTTTCAACTTTACCTAATCGAAATGAAGAAATAGAAATGTCTTTTAATGATGTATCGAACAAGTTTACTTCGTCGTCAGTCAGTATTAAGTGTATAATTATAAAAGACATTTGCACTCCGTTTTGGAATACGAAACAGGACAGATAGTGCCTTTTTCATTTGTTTAAATGTAAATTTGTCATAAACAAAGTACCAGTTGTGGTACATTTGTACCTTAGACTTTCTGTTCTTGCTCTAAATGAAAATCAATGTTTAATTTATGAAGAAGACGGCGTTGTGTGCGCGCGTTTGATGACGTCATTGCGCTTTTCCTGCGTTTTGTTGTACAATAAAAATTAATTTCCGCAAAACATCAACAATTTATAGATGAGCAAAAATAGAGACGAGTTGGAAAACAATTGTTTGGAAAATTGTATTTCGTTTTGGTTTTTGCCAAAAATTTAGCTTTGTTCTATTTTTTTTTTTTTGGTTGCCCATTTTTAATTAGCCAACATTAAATTTTATGCCAAAAGTTTTCAAAAATTTTAACCTCTATCACAAAAACTGCTAATTAACTGCTAATTAACTAAAGGCAGGTCTATTCCCTGAAGCATCGACAAAACTGTAAACTAAATAACAAATAAATGAAAATAGATCAAGCGAAATTGATTTTGTATGTGTATGTTGTTTTGTTGTGTGGCTTTTAGCGAGTTGCGTCTCAAGTTTTCAATTAATTTTCAGACGTATGAGTAACTTGCGCTCTGGGTGCTGTTGCTTCTCGGCCAATTTAACAAGATTGCCTTTGTAGTTGGCCAACAACAACAATAAGAAAGTGTGTTTGTGTGTGTGTTGCCACCCGACAAACATTGAGCAAAAACCTTTTAGGTTTTGATATTTTCTAGACATTCAAAGGCTTTCAAAATTCAGTGTCGTTTAATGCATGTCACAAAGTTTTCGTTTTAAAATACAAGTACAAAATGTATGCTTTTACCGAAATACAGAAACATTTCAATTAGTTCGAAAAAAAAGACCCTAAAGTCTAAAGTTAAGATAATCCTTTTAGGTTTTATTCTAGGTCGTTTTGCTAGTTTTTGAGACCCTAAACCAAAAAGCGCTATCGTACAGGGAAGCTGCTTCGGTTCAGTGGTTCACAAAAGTTTTGAATCACACGTTCGGTTCACTACATGGTTTTTTGTTTAATGTTATCAGTTTCCTAACTTTATACGTCCTTTTACGTTAATTTTCGAAATTAGTTTATTAAAAATTATTTAAAGTTCGATATGAAGACGCAGTTCACTGGTTTTAAAACATATTTATTGGATTTTCAATACGCAGAATATCCACGGTAAAGATAAATATGTGTCTGATTTCCTGGGAACAGAAAATGTATACGCACCAATCTTTCTACAAACGCTGAACAGTGAACTAGACCAGCGGTGGGCATGAAATTTGAGTTTGGGAGCAGCCCAACTACAACAACAGAAAAAACAACCGTTATAAGCGAGTCTCCATCGCCCAAAATGCAGCTGTTGTGCTCTGTGTGCGCGTCTTGTAGGCGCCGTGCTCCGATTCGCATTGACTTTGTTGTTGTCCTCAATTTGAAGCGAGTTAATTGCGACGCAGTTGATTATGAGACTGACTGGTGCCGATTGCCGAAAAAAAAATCTCGGAGCAATGGGAGCAAGTGCTTGACCACCGCTAAACTAAACAATAAAACCCTGGCTAAAGATTGATTGATAGATGCCGAAACCCGACTACTGAATATCTCGATAAGGTGCCACACACTCAATTAGGGACTCACAAAATTTAATATCTAGCTTTTCAGAAAGGTATCTAGACTCAGAGAAAAAATTAAGAAATTTCATAATTGAATCAGGAATTTTTGGTGTCAAAGGTTCAATTCCCCTGAAAATTCTTGATTCAAGAGCGTTTTCTTAATCCCAAAAAGCATGTTTTTAATACCGTTTTCTATGCTAAGCACTTTTCTGGATTGTTTCAAGAACTTTAATAGCTCAATATAATCCTGTCTTGGTGCTTAGTTAAAAAACGAACAATCACTTATAAGAACTTAAAATATTACCTGTACAAAAAGTTTCAAAGGACAAAAGTTGGCGTCACTAGTCTTAAATCGAATCGGGCAATGTTGCAACCAACTTCATTTTGAATTAGGCTTTTTTTTCAGTATGTGTCGTTTTGCTAAAGTGTTGAAACAACATAGTTTTTGTGTGCTCCGAATATGTCAACTTTTGTGCCAACAAAACACAATTTGCGGGAAAGTTAACATTTCTGCTTTCATTTGAAGAAAAATGCAGCTGAAGGCCATCTTATGCTGCATTAAGCTTACGGGGAACATGATTCAAGTGCTTAAAATCATACGGGCGGGCGGCCATACGCCAAAATCGACCCCAAATCCAAATATTCACGGTGGCAAGATCATGCTCTGTATTCGCATTCCCTTTGCTCTTTTGAAGAACTCCAAAATTGGACCAATTCGTGGATCGCATTAAAAGACGCATCGTTCTTTCGTAATGGTGTCCGAAAATTGCCAGAAAGATGGGAAAAAGTAGTGGCTAGCGGTTAACAATACTTCAAAAATTAATTTTATTAAACAAATTCCTTAAAACTATTTTGAACAGGTAATACCTATTTTAAGAATTCATTCTTTTTGATCTAAATATAATACTATAAGCTAATACCTTTTTGCACTCAATTCTAATCCTTTTCTATGATTAAATTAATCCCAATATTTTCTAGAATCTATTTCAATTTGTTCTTCGTTCTTATATGTGTATGCTAAAAACGATTGGTACATAAACTAAGAACTAGCTTTTTCTTTAAAAAGGACGGCAAAAATTTAAAAGAGTTTATTTTAGATTGAATAGTTTTTTTTTATACCCGTTACTCGTAGAGTATAAAGGGTATACTAAAGTCATGCCCATTTATGTAACAGGCAGAAGGAATCATTTCCGACCATATAAAGCAGGGGCGCCCAGAATGAGCTTACGGCCGCGTGAAAACAAATACAAATGCACAAAATATATCTTAAGCAATAACAACAACAAGAAAAAGACACCCGATTTTTGTTTGTGTGTGTGTGTGTGTGCACTGCGAGCGAGGCGATCGTTACCCAGCGGCGCAGAGGTGAATGAGGTTGGTCCACAACATGTATCGCCGCAGTAGATGTCCATGTAATCGGAATTTCTCGCTAGGTTTCGAATACACAGTTGTGTGTAGAGATTTTTTGTAACTTTGTGTTCATGTGACTTCGGGCCTTATAGTCGAGTGAGCTAACGCGCCGTCGTCCTTGTGTGTTTCTGTGCTCGAGGTACCTACCCTTCCAACTGTTTTTTTTTTTTAAGGTTTTTTAATGTTGACCCCTAAACAGTACTAAACAGTGTCCAAGGTTGTAAAGTATATGTTTAAACGACTAAGTGTGTGGACTCGTGCACTGCTAGTCCACAAGTCCACACACAAATTTCGAAGTGGTGTATCGTCTTGTGAACTGAACGCATACTTCCTCGCCAACATTTTCTCAAATGGTATATTGAGTTGTAGTCTAAAGCCGAAGTGTTTTCTGTTATACGCCCACTTTTCCCATTACATAGAACTCTCTTTTGAATACAGTATGCCAACGAAAATGGCCAAGCTTACGTTAATGTATACAGAGTTGTAATCGAGACTTGAAGGCTGTCAGTCTTCAAAGTGTTTATGAGAACATCGAACTTGTAATGGGCATTTGCGGCGCTGGGTAAGAGGCAAAAAGACAATTGACTTCATCTCTTCCATACGACACCTCGCTCTCTCTATATATGAAACTCACACAAATAATGACAGTCTCGTGACTAACCTAAATAGTTGCTTTAATTCGGCATAATCGATCGAATAAAACTAATTTTAAAGTTACGTTTAACAATTTTCCAATAAATTCATCTTAAGGTAGGCGATGAAAAATCGATAAAACCGAAACTATTTCTTGTGCGGTTTTAGGTTCGGACAAGAATGGAATGACACCTCATTTTATTTAGCTCTTAGCAGTTCTGGCATGAGGTATCGTCTGCCAAATCATTGAAGTTGGGCAAAAGATCGCTGATGATCAAACTGTGGTAGTTTATGAAATAGCTATACGATCAACCAGCCTCTTTTGTGGTGTTGTGCGTGTCTTGTTTTAGAAAAAGTTCTAAGATAATTTAAGTGTCACAATTTTTCAATAATGGACAGGAGTCGATCTTGTGTATCATCTCAGCCTCTTGAAAAACATTACTCAACGGATTTAAGCATACTCTGACTCGTTTAAATCATCGACTTTTCCCCCCATGGACAAAAAATTGTGTCTAAATTTCCCCCTTAAAATTAAATGTCTCATTCCATCCTAAGCATTATTAAAAAGACATCAGTTCGTTGCGCTATTCGGCTTAAGAGCACGAATGATTTGGTTGGGTTCACAATCGGTTTAAGTCTCTGCCATAGTTAAAAATAATAATAATTTCAAGAACGTCTAATCTCGTCATGTCTCCTTTTTTTCCGCAAAACTTGTCGTTATTCCTTTTCTTTCGCGACAGTTGGATTGTTTTATAGAACAGATTGATGCAATTTTTCTATAAAAAAAAATAAAAATTGTCTTAAAGCTTATTTCCATTTCTGTTGTTTTTTGTAGGGTGGATAAGAACTGATAATTCAATTGACTCAACTCGACTTGGGTGTGGGAAGTTTTCGTTGTTGTTGCTTGCTGATTGACGTGCAGCTTTGGTGCGATTACTCATACGCCGCGTGGCACTCACATTTGTTGCCTGCTGTTATTGTTGTACTTGTTGCCTGTTGTTGTTTGTTGTTGTTTTATTTGACAGCTGTGAGTCGCTCGGCGGCAACTTGTTTCTTTTCAAATTTCCCAGACAGCAATTGAAACAAGAAAAAGAAGAAAAAAAATCACACACACAATTAAAGTTTAAGTGTTGCATTTGAATAGATTTCTTTGGTATTGGCTAATCTCTGCTTGTTTGTTGACGAATTTTGTAACCTCATTTGTGGTTTTTTGATATTGTATACAAATATATGCTATATTCTTTCAATATCAGAGTTTTGAATCATCAACCATATTCTTTTCAATGCAATTTGTTGAATTCTTTACAATTATTAATATTAAGATTAATACGCCTATAAATAATTTTTGAAACAGCTCGAAATCTGTTTGAGTCATTTCCGAGACACCAGACGAATCGGATGACTCGTTTAGTGGAATTGCCAAGATTACGGTTTTAGGGCTTGATTTAGTGATTCGTCCTTTATTTATTTATTACCAGCTATATATCTGGCGCCGCACAGTGTACGGTTTGGTCAATCAAGGGGGACTTCAATTTAAGAAAAAGGTGGTTTAAATTATTGAATGATATTTTTGTGTATGCTAGAAAAATATCCTATTGTTATAATAATAAACAGAAATCGGAATGAAAATATCATTAACAGCAACAAAACGGTCATTAAACGGGCTTTAATGCACTCGCTCGCCAATTTACATTTGTCAATTCGCATCAGTCACAAAATTAAAATGATAAAAATTCAGTCGTGAGTAAAGCAGGGCAAAACATCGATGTTTTTAGCGATGTATGGATGTTTGGAAGAAGTCACAAACATCAATGTTTTTGCTTTTCTACCATCTCTAAAAGCGTCGGCAGAGGAAGCGAGGAAATTGTAAGAGAACTTATTAAAATTTGTAATTTATAATATAAATGTTTTCAATTAAATAGAAATAAATAAGACAACTTGTGGGGTGGTGTTGGACTTGCCCAGTCGCCGGATCGAAAATTTGGACAAATAAGCCCACATAATGACAATTTTGAATAATATAGGTTATGTCGGCTAACCACAGATTGTTGGACGTCCAGGGCCACATAGTATACCCTACAGTTACTTGCCAATTCATAAATTACAATTTTAAATTACAGTCGGTAGTTCTGTCTACGCAGAAACTTTTAACATTCACAAATCATACGGCAAACAACAATTCAGAAACTCTGCTAAGTATATTGACACGAGAAATTTGTAACAGTTATAACTGATAATGTCGCAACTATGAAGAAAGTTTAACTAACTCGTACAGGACCAAGTGCAAGCGCATTGTCGCTTACTTCAAGTCAAGCGCAATATCTAATGCAAAGCTTAAACAGTCGCAGGTCGTTGATAGTAGTATACAAATATTATTTTTAACATATATGTAGTATTACCATCAGAATCATCGATGTTTTTTTCAAATCATGGAAGACATCAATGTTTGTCAAGCTTCGAAAACATCGATGGTTGCGAACATCGATGTTTTCCCTGCTCTAGTCGTGAGTGTCTTGCTTCCAAAAAGTGTTTTATACCCTTGTGCATGCATAGAAGAAAGCGTCTCCGACATAAAGTATATACATATATATTCTTGATCGCATTTTTAACATACAAGGGATAAATTAGCGATATATGCTTCGCTTTTTTTTCATCCAATCAGTAAACTGGCGATATATTCCTAAAAAAAAATCGCCTTGAAGACATGAATGCGATTCTTTTTAAAGGGCTGTCGCATTTTCATCATCCAATCTGGGCATTGGCGATTCGTCGCAAATTTAAATGGCCCTATTTATATTGGCTAAGTATGGAATTTGTTCTTGAGAATTACAAGCAAGCAAATATAGGTGTATGTTTTCAATAAAAGTACATATTATTCCAAATAAGTTACATATCAGATGGCTTGCCTTAGACGCACGGTGTGGCCGTCTAAGGCGCCGTTCCAACCGTTTTTTTCAGTCCATGGGCCGGCCCCGAGTTCAAATCCCCGAAGAGTAAGTACAAATTTGTAATATAAAAAATAAAAGTTTGTTTATTTTGTTGTTTTTCGGAATAATAAAATATTCGGAATAAAAATAATAAATCTTATCCTCCCACATGAGAGACTCATTCATATCTTCAGGATGAAACGATTTCGTATCTCCAGAATATACTTTTTCTTATCGCCAGGAAGAATCGATTTTTTATCCCTTAGAAGACACTTTCTTATCGCTTCGAAGGGACTTTTTCTTAACCCCAGAATGAAACGCTTTCTTATCCCTAAGAAGAAACGTTTTCTTTCCTCCCAGAAGTGTCGCAGAGTGGCACAACTCTTCCCAAAGGGGGATGAGAATGCGATTGCTATGCAATATCGCTAGAGTAAAGCGATACATACTGGAAGAATCGAATTCTTATCTTCTGCGATAAAAAATGTTTGCTGGGAGCATGTTCGTGTGTGTGTGTGTATATGTGTCTCAAGTGTACAGGGTATTTTGTAGTCGGGCCACTCGACTGCAGCGCTCTTACTTGTTTTTCCTAATCTTCAATAGTTTAACTGTACAATTTGTAATACCGGGTTTTTAATACCTTACTGAAACATTTTAATTAATTTTTTTCATCAACTGAAAAGTAAAATTTTTTTGAAAAATCTTGCTGCTGTTAAAGACTAACGTTTGTATTCTATCGAGTTCCTTGTTGCCATAAGCAGGATAAGCGGATGAATTTACAAAACATGTTAAAAAAAAAACTTGATAATATTGCTTTTTTTATATTTTTATTGTAAAACCAAATTCCAAATAATTTCACATGTAATATTAATGTTTTTTTGCTGGCTCCAAACTTTGCACAAAGTACATACATATAGGCTGAAGATTCTTTATAAGTGTTAAAGGTATTTAAATACCTGGGAATAGTCCTAACGCCAAATATGAAGTTCAATACGCACGAGCTTGGAATACAAGATGTACATGGCTACGGCAAGGCCTATAACCTGCTATACAGCACAAGTCTGACAGTGCCAGCAATACGAGGATGTAGAACGTAGCCTGATATTCTTTATCAAAAAAGTCTGCGCCTTGCTCTATCTAACACACCTAACTAAGCTATCTTCCTTGTCACTGGACTACCGCCACTCTTTCTGTATACCCTGCGCCTTTAAGTTTAAAGCTCAGTCGGAATTAAATCTTTACCCCATTTCTTTTTCTACTTCTTTATAAGAAGTTGTCGTTTATGGATCGTTGATCTAGGGTTTGTATAAGGCTGGTACCGACATACACTAAATACGGCCACTTTGTATATATTCGATCAGAAGTTTAATTGTATCAATTTCTATGGATAAACAGGTGCACGGTTTAAGAGTCTGTCGACATCTGAGTGAGTCATTTGTGTACTGTGAACTTAAAACTCAAAAACGCATTTGATTTTTGCCTGCATTATGGCAAAAAGCCAAGTGGCAATAGCCACGTGTCTCTTTTAAATACATAATTTTTACGCCTTAATTTATGGCAATCGATGACGACAAATGGGCAAACGAACGGGAATGGTCACACAAAAGGCTAATTGCGAATGGGACTGGCAGCTAAAACACAAAAAAAAAACAATGGCTAGATGTCCATTTTGGCCAAGTCTGCAATATGCTATTGCTTTTATGTTGCTGTTGTTGTAGTTTCCCCCTTTGGCATGTGTAAAAAGTTCATTAAACTTTTCACGTTATGCTTCATTTGCGGCTCGAGTCGGTTAACGTTGTCTTTTTTTTTTTTTTGCTGTTGCATAATAACATTAACAGCAAAAAGCAAGTACAACTAGTAAATAGTACATACACATACGTATGTATCTATCTATTTATTAATGTTTTTCCAACTAGGCAAAAGTAAACTATAACATACTTCTTTAACATTTCTCCGAAGGGAATTTGTTGGCTTTGTTACCATAACATCTGTTATCTTTGAGATTGAGTATTTGATTGATATCAATCACCTGCTATCATTTAGGAATTTCCATACCGACTGGAGACAGTATTTAATATACAGCCTTGTTCTCAATTCCACTTCCACAAAAGCTTTTCGAAAGTGGAATTGATTCGTTTTCTGGTAAAAGTAAAACAAAAGACTTTTACCGATTCAAAAGTGTTTCCTTTTGGCTAGTAAAATTAAAAGTAAATTGTAAATTTGCCACCCACAAAATGAAAATAAATCACAGTTCTTTGGTCAATTTAAGATGTTTTGGTATCCTAAAATATAACAGACGGACTTTATCTTATTTTTAAATATTAAATTTTACGAACACTTTCGATTTCTTAGAGGCTAGCAAAAGCGAAAAGTAAAACGTGAAAAATTCGCGTTCTGATTTCCGCATTCCGAAAGTTCCGACCAGTTCGATAGCCACTAATCAATCGATAGTCGTCTATCGTTGGTCAAAAGGTCGTCAGTCCATTAAAAAGTGATAATTTCTTACAAAATCGAGTTGATTTTGCTTTTGACCAATAATTTGAATGTGATGGGAACTCGGAAGATACAATTTGTGTTTCGCAATAATTTTCAAATTTAATTTGTTAAATTGTTATATCTGCAAATGTGTACAATTTTGTTATAACGCTCGGTAATTTGTGTATTTGTTATTGTAGTAATAAAAATCAAAACGAAAATGCTAATATCCAGTAGCTGCTATTTCACAACTACACAGAGAAATAAAAAATGCAAAAGCTACGCGAAAATGTAGGATTTTCAACCCATAACGTTTCGTTTCAACACGTCGCGTGTAGCCTTTTCATTTCAACACGTGGCGTGTAGATTTTCTGCACGCCGCGTTTAGATATTGAAATCCTACACGTTTCCTGTAGCTTTTCAACACGTCGCGTGGAGCTTTCTCATTTCAAAACCCGTTTCGTGTAGCTTTTCTGCACGTCGCTTTTAGCTTTATCATTTCAACACGTGGCGTGTGGCTTTTCTGCATTCTCATTTCTAAGAGAACACTTTTTTTCTCTGTGTATCAATCGATTAGCGGCAGTGAAACCACTAGTTCATAAAAGTGATTCCGAAGCAATTTCACGTGGAATTCAGAACACGAAAACGTTTCGGAATTGTTCCGGAATTAGTTTTGAAAAGTAAGTGCAATTGAGAACAAGGCTGCTATTTTTAGATCCAGTATGAACTGGTTTGAACTCGATTTTCAACCGTCACACCATCCATAGATCATAGCTTTAATATCGAAAAACATTTTTTTGGTGTGCTTTGTAAGCCTCTCATTTGATATTTTCTAAGTCCCTTGCACTTGGGCAATTTATAAGTAAATGGAAGGTAGCCTCAGTTATTCCTATTCACAAAAATGATTCCAAAAGTGATGTCTCTAATTATAGGCCAATTGCAAAACTTACCAATATATCTAAGCTCTTTGAACGAATAGTCTCGAAGCATTTTAATTTTCTTATAAATTCTTACATAGATCCCAATCAGCATGGTTTTACGAATCCAACTGTATTTAGCAACACTTGCATTTCTGCATTTAAAAATCGTTGTCAAATCGATGTGATCTACACAGATTTCTCTAAAGAATTTGATAAAGATTTCTCATAATGCACTTTTAACGAAGCTCTCCTAGCTTGGCTTTCATTCTTCCATTCGCAATTGGATTGAATCTTATCTTTATGGTTGATCGTATCAGGTGCTCATTAATTGCAAACGTTCTGGCCCCTACGTAGCAACATCTGGCCTCCCCCAAGTGAATGTACTAGGTCCGTTGCTATTTACACTATTAATTAATGACATCGGTTACCTACTTAATTCACATTATCTAATGTATGCTGATGACTTGAACAATTTTTAGATCTATTAAAAACAATAGAGATGTTGAAGCCCTTCAATATGATCTGAATTCTGTTACCGACTGGTGCGCGCTGAATTTGCTGCCTCTTAACTTTTCAAAATGCTTCTATGTAACATATGGAAAACTCGAGCTGTCCATTCTAACCTCGTGTTCCATTGCTCAAGACGACAAATATGAAACCTTTGATTTAGGTGTGGTGTTTGACTCTAAATTTCAGTTTTGTGAGATTCTATTTAATGCTTGGCTTTGTAAAGCACAAACAGTTCCATGATTCTTATACACGACTAAGTATTTACTCTGACTTAGTGCGTTCTAGGATTGAATATGCTTTGCTCATTTGGAATCCTTCCGCTGCCGTTCATGTGAACAGGCTGGAGCGTCTGCAAAAGCGATTCCTCAAATTTGCACATGCTAATTTAAATTTTTTAGAGCCTTTGCCACCGTATTTGAGTATGCATATTTCCCCCTTTGAGAATAGGAGGACAAGTGCGCCCTTAATATTTTTAAATGACATTTTAGTCGGCCATATTAATTGTTCTATACTACTTGACAAAATTCCCTTTAATGTTCCGCCCAGATCTTTACTTGAAATGGTTCCATTTAGAGTGGAGATTCATAGGGCTACATACACTGAGAAAAAAAAATCAATCTAAAATCTAGGTTGAAAATCTCGTTTTCAAGAAAAAAAACTTGAAATGAGCTTAGAAATCTTAAAAAAAAAAAAAAAAGATTTATCATCTCGCAACTTATCAACCATCCTACAGTTTTCTGTAAAGCTTATTATTTTTTTTATGCTAAAAAAAAAACAAAAATAAACAATTTTCGGTTGCAATGCAACCCACCCCTCCTGGGACTCTAACCAGGACCTCTTCGTTCAATAAAACATTGACACGGCCGATTAGTCGATTTTGCCGTAGGGAGTCAATTGTTAAGCGCAGCCAGTTGCAGTATAAGAACGCATGCTGCGAAAATCTCTGCTCTTATACTGCAACTGGTTGGTGTCAGTGTTTCAGTGCGCAGAAGGTACAACTAATTAAACCAACAATATCACACCACCCTTTCCCCCCACCCATCACCTAAAAAAAAAAAATGCTTAATGTATTTTTGTCTTTTTTTTCATATTAAAAAATGAGATTGTTTCATCTTAAAGTCGAGTATAAACGATCTTAATTCAATATTGTTTGATTAAGATTTAAATTGAGAATATTATCGTTAAGAATATCTCGTCTCTGTCGAATTCTGACACCGTTTCTTCTCGTTTCAATGTAATTATGCCCTTAATGATCCGATATCCAAAGCACTTCGTACATACAATGGGCTTCCAGTTGGCATGCAGTTACTATTACTGTTAAGCCATTACTTAGGGACTTTTTCTTGTAATTTAATTGTTAATGTTAATTTTAAGTTTTATTTTAGTACCCAGTTAAGTTTATTTGACGGCGAAATACACTAAATAAATAAATAAAACACGACTCATCTGAACCACTTATGAACTGATCCAAACTGATTTGAAACCGCTTTCGAATCCGGTTCAAACTGAGTCGAAACCAGATTAAAACCGGGAAAAGATAAAGCTTAATGTTCACAAACTTCAAACAAGATTTCAAGTTCATAGCTTAAAAAAGTTCTGGCATATGGTTCTAATCCATTTTTAACTGGACTTAAACCGCTTTCCAATCGTTTCACACAGAAGAAATATAGACTGCTAGATTTGAACCCCTACTGTGATAATTTCATGAAAATCGATTCAGTACCTTAGACGCATATAATGATCAGGGCTCGCATTCAAAATTATAATATCGAGCACATGCAAGTACGGTTTATACTTCATCACGTACTGTGAACAAAACTAAAGTACTATAAACGCTTCGAATTGTAACATAACTGCGACGTAGCGTACCAACCGAAAAAATGCAAATTTTTTTTGGATTCGAGTTAAATAATATGTTACTATGAATATGCATTGCATCTGCAGCGAAAATGTCGGACTCATTGATACTTAATGATTCGTCAACAATTTTTCATCAATATTTTTGGCCATTGTTTATCCTTTAGTTTTATTACGGCTCAGTTTTATTACAATCGTGTGTGCTCATTTTTGTTTTTATTACCCTCAGCGGAGAAGCACACATATGCATTATGCCCCCCATTTGGCCCCCTTCTATCCACTTGATTGGTAGAGTAAAGCTAAGTTTGTTTGCAATATAGCATTTTTGATCTACTTTGGTAAGTTCTCGACATTTAATGATTCGTCAGCCACGGTATATCTCCAAGCAAGTGGGGAGTCTGTAACTAAAACATTTTGCCCTTTGCGTTCTTAATTGAAGAATATTTCACTCGCTCGCAAATTCGGTACTTTTTTCAGTCGGTACGATACGACGCAGTAACCGGTACTTGTGATTTGCGTTAAGTACGTTACGAAGCATTTACCGTATTTGTTTGGCTACGGTAACTTTTTCAAGGACGTAGCCATAGGGAAAAATTTTCCTTTCCATTTATCTGTTAATTTTTGTGAGATTATTTAAAAAGATTGTTTCTCATTTCATATCGCATGCATCTTTATTTATGGAATTCTATCCATTTCTGTTCAAGTGCAACTAAATGAGGAAGGCTGATCTGGCACGTACTTTGCTTTATCTAAAAGTGGAGACGAAGTCGATTCATATATCGCTCACTTACTTCAATACTGTTATAACTCCACTGAAACGATTTTGTAAAAATAGCGTTTAAAGTTCTTAACAGATTTCACCCAGCGAAAATAAATCTTTTAGTTTCTAATCAATCCAATGAAGGTGTTTTTTAAAATACGCATTAAATATATTCGAAAATATAACGTCTTAACAGAAAGCCAAAGGATTTTGTCACGATGTCGTCTGCTGGGCAACTGTGATATGTCGCTCTTGTTGGATCATGAAAGTGAACCAGTAAAATGAAATAACTACATATTCTCATCTAACTCGGAGAGTATAAAAGTTACCAATATGCAAAATTTTACACCATATAGAACATGACATTGCGAATTTATTTGTATTATATACTCAAAATTCGTGTCAGTCTTAAAGTACAATACAATTAGTTCAGTATCTTCACAAATCAGTTTAAAGGCATCAATCAAGATTATTCTAATCACGAAACTCTCACAAAATAATAAAGATGAAAATCCGACAAAGTGTTCAGAATTTTAGGATCTATCACAAGCTCTTCTTGCTGTTCCAGCTACCCAAGTAAGCGTAAGATTATTTTTCAGCATGAAGTTACTTCTCCGCTAAAAAAATCGGATAAACGTAAAACAAAAAGACGATAAAAAAAATAATTTAAATCAAACTTGAGAATATTTTATGAAAACTAACTGCGAATACAATTGAACATTGATGTAAATCGAATACATCCATATTTTTGTGTGTAGGTTGCTTACTCACTTTGGCTTTTCTTAGGTTTCTTACAAATTTTACCGGTACATACCGATACGTACCTTCTCTCTTACGCTCTCCTTGCGGGACTCCACAGATACAGTGTGTTGCTGTCACTGGATTGCAAAGGTTGTGTGCGCACGAAGTTGTATTTTGTTTTGCCGACGGAATTTCTGATGTTGTTTGTGTTTATATGTATGTCAATTTGTAAGTGCTTTGATTTTTGTTTTATTCACGCACATACCGCATTTAAGTGTTCGCTGTTTTTCGAACGCTCTCTCGATTTGAGCAAAAGCTGTGAGTACTCGATAAACACTGAGTGCCCTACCTGTTATAGTTGTATCATGGCTGATTCAATTCCGGTGCTCAGATGCAGAAAATATACAGGTCTGTTCCCATTTCCGAGTGGATTTAAAATGTAAAACGATTGCAATTCCGAATCGTTTTCATTATGATGTTCCCGTTTCCGAGTGAAATAGAAATCGATTTTCTTTTCGAATGAATGTTCGAATCGTTTTCGCATTTTAATTCAGCTGAACAGTAACCTTAATAATTTCGATCAACACTGCGCATTTCATTTCGATCGTTTTTGCTTTCGTCTACATGTAATTTCTGAGGTAAAACTTTGAAAAAATTAATTTTAAATCAAGTTGTATGCTTAATATATCTGTGGATACTTCAAAAACTTCACAATATTTGACTTGTAAAAATAAAAATATTTGATAGACGAAATGCATAACCGTTGACATGAAAATTGTCAATTACTTTTCATTCCACTGACTCAAAGGCAAAACTTTTGAAACCGAATAACTTGATCGTTTTTCGGAAACGGGAACAGCTACCAATTCCGATTCCGCATGATCTGATCGAAATCGAAAAGGGGAACAGACCAGATAGTTTGTAATTTTTCCAACACTTACCTGTCGGAATGCCATCAGGAAAAGTACGATTGCCGATGACTTCTGCATTCCGTATATCCTCCAAACAAAATTCAAATGCAAGCAAATCAGCGCAGTGTGACCGTTTCATTGGTATTCATTAGTATTTTGATGAAGGGTGGTGTTTTGGCGTTGAACAGTCACACTGCACCTTACTCTACTCCCCCATCGGAATTAGCTGTCAATTCCAATAGCGGACGGTTTAGTTTGTCTGAGTACTAAGCTTTAACAGTTAACTCTGTTATCGCTGAGGGCAAACCTTTTTGATGTAATTACAGTCTTCTCCGATTTTCCGTGTCTGTTAACTTAACATTTACATATGCTATTATCCTTTTTATACCCTTGTAGAGTGTATATTAAAATTGTCCAGATGTTTGTAACGCATAGAAGGAAGCATTTCCGACCACATAAAAAAGTATATATATTCTTGATCAGCATGACGAGCTGAGTTAATATAGCCCATGTACGTCTGTCTGTCCTTCTGTTTCTATGCCATATTCTCGGTCAATTTCAAAGCTATCGTAACCAAACTTTGCACGAAGTTTTTTGATACAAATACGCTGCACATTTGCCGGAACCGGCCGGATCGGATGACTATAGCATATAGCTGCCATAGGAACGATCGGTCGAAAAGTAGTTCTAGTGAGAAAAACTTTTTTGTTTTCAATGGTAGCGTACTTTATAGTTATGAATATTATCAGTTTCCATATAATTTGGGGGAGTTTGGTCAAAATCGGATGAATATATCGTATAGCTGCTATATAACCAACTGTCAAGCAAATGGTCAAAGTAGTGACCGTCTATTGCTGGGTTTGGGAAACATTTCAGCCAAGAATGTTCGACGAAAATCATTTAAAACCCAAGTTTATATAAATTATACAAGCTGCAAGGGTATAAAAACTTCGGTTGAGCCGAACTTAGCTTTCCTCTTTTTTTGGATTACATTTTGCCAGTGTTCTTATCTTTCCCAGAACCTAACTAAATTATTTTTTATACTTTACTCTCTTTTTAGTAACCAAAAATATAGACACCCACACACACATACAGCCTGTAAGAGGGAGAGCTAGAGTGAGTGAGAGAGATTCACACAGATCCCGCCATCATGAGTAAGAAACCCACAGCCGGACCGGCGCTCCACAAGGTCATCATGGTGGGTAGCGGTGGTGTCGGCAAATCGGCGCTTACATTGCAATTTATGTACGATGAGTTCGTTGAGGATTATGAGCCCACCAAGGCCGATAGCTATAGGAAAAAGGTGAGTGTCCGCCATCACATTTTTGAGCATAAAATGTATATATTTCTATTTCTCTTAGGTTGTGCTAGATGGAGAGGAAGTACAAATAGATATACTTGACACAGCCGGTCAAGAGGACTATGCCGCCATCAGAGATAATTATTTTCGTAGCGGCGAAGGTTTCCTCTGTGTCTTTTCCATCACAGACGATGAAAGCTTCCAGGCCACGCAGGAATTCAGGTAAGTGTGTGTGTGAGAGTGGGTCGAGTGTCGCCTTAGCGCGAGCCTCAAACTGACAAGTTTTACCTCTAATTAGACCGTTTTATAAAAGACCTAAAGAAGGGGGAGGGAGGGGATGGTGTGTAAATAAATGATATGAAACTGCATACATATACGGATAGTGATTCGTTCTTTTTCAACAACAACAAATTGTGATTTGGCTTGGGTCAATCGTCGAAATTGCGAATTTAGTTTGTTCCAATTTCCGCACCGAAATTACATTTCTGCGTAGGCGTGACTAAACCACATTTACAATGCCCACATTTTGAATGTGTTCCCATTGACCTAATTAGAGCCACTCACAAAAAAAGAAGCATTTCCCAAAACTGGGAATTGAGAGAACTTTGGCTCTGTCTGCTTGTGACACATTCAAGTGGGTTTGGGGCGGTTTGTTTGTTGTCACGGGGTGTGACCTGTTTTGGACAACAGGTTGGGATGACAATTCGTATTACTTGTTATGTTTGACTTGGGCTTTCTGACTCAGCTATGACTCGTTGACGATAAGCTTATCTTTTCTCTCTCTCTATTCTCGCTTCCAGAGAACAAATATTGCGGGTGAAAAATGATGAGAGCATACCGTTCCTGCTGGTGGGTAATAAATGCGATTTGAATGACAAGCGTAAGGTGCCGCTCAGCGAATGCCAACTGAGGGCACAACAATGGTCGGTTCCCTATGTGGAGACCTCGGCCAAGACACGCGAAAATGTCGATAAGGTAAGTGTGTGCTTCAACCCAAAAAAAAAACACTTCAACAAAAAAAAAAAACCGATTATAAAAATCCACACAGGCAGAGAGGCTTCTCTTTTTGGAAAGAAACACAAATAAAAATTGGCAAGCGATAAAATAGAAACAGAAAACAGAAATGCAACATTTTATTGCACACAATTTGTTGGTCATCATTATTTGCTTGGATTTGAATTCAGTTCAATTAGTTGTCTTCGTTTTTCCCTACGCTATTTAGCCTTTAGCAAGCAGTTAAATAGCAACCAACACTGAACTATCAATCATTTCCGATTAATTTTGTTTTGTTTTTCGCTACTCTGCTGACTACATGACAAACCATTGTATTGTTGGTATTAATCATTTGTAGGGGTAGGAAATGTCTTCTTAATGCCCCCACTTGCGTTCACTTTTTGGTTGATAACATTTCTCTTCGAGACACCTTGAAATGATTCATTTCAGTTGAGAGTTTTTAAGGGGGCGTTTTGTTATATATATTTGCTCACTCAGAGATTCCATTAAAAATTAATCAAAGAAAGCTGCCAACTTGTTTTTTTTTGTGGAAATTTTGCAGAATCGATTACATTTGTAAAATGTAACATTATTTGGTGGGTACACCAAATTAGATACCTTTAGAGCAAGAAAATCATTTCAACCACAAGAAGTAGATGGAGAAACACTACGCTTTTTACAACAACACTTGTGCACCTCGAACTTAGGCAGCCTCACATTACAAAATGTCTCTACAAAGTTTATGCACTTTATCCAAAGAACATACAATACCTAGATGACTTTTAAATTTTAGTTTGTAGTTTCATGATGAGAGGCGATCATAAAAATTTGGTGTAGATTATCAAAATATTGTCTCCGAATATATTAAAAAGAGCGTTTGTTTTTTGAAAATTATAAACAAATGTCGGTAATCATCAGTCATTTGCTCCATTGACTGCGATGTTGCGATTTTTATTATTTTTAAAAAAGTACGGTCAATGAAAATTTACTCCTGATGAGTACTTAGACTGCCTTTTTTTGTATGAAAAATGTAAGGTTATATGGGCGTCCCTTGATTCGTAAGTTTCTGATGTATATTTATCCTGGAAAAAAATAAGTTGAAAAAGCTAGGTTTTAATGGGAGCGAAGTGGATGCAAAGTTTTCCATTTTTGTTGCAAATTGGGAAATATATCTTTCAAAATCGCAATAATTTGACAAATTTTAAAAATTGACAACCCGACACATGTAGCACAGATTTCATTGTTGAAATTTTGATGTAGCTTAAGGCGAACGGGTAATTTTTAGTTTAAACTTTGTGGACTCGTCGACCCCTTTTAAACTTCAATTTATTTATTTTTGTTTGATATTTTATTATATATAATACAAAAGGAATCCCTTAAGGGGGCGCCCTCACTAAATCTCCATTTTTGCCTAAAAAAAAGCACCCTGTTGATCAAGGAGCAAGTTGTTCTGCTGAACAGGGCCTATGACTTCTGTAGACGTTCAACATCTGAAATAGATGTTGCCTCTCTGCTCAAATTAGTGCTACTTTCTAAATGATTTAACGGGGAAGACCCTCCCCCTACTATCTGAGCGTAGAAAGGGTTATATGCGGAGGTGTCACGGGAATCTCCTCCAACCCCCCCCCCCCCCCCCCAAACCAAAACCAAATCTCGGAGTCCTAGAAATCTCATTCGGTTATTTTTATATTATGTTATTGTAGGGATTTGAGGAAGGAACCCCTAAAAAGTTCATTTTCCAACAGGACAACGCATCAATGCATATCAGCAGTGAGACACGTTCTTGGCTTGAAGGCAATAATGTTCGGTTTTTTGAGAGGCCCGCGTACTCCCCGGACATGAATCCGATGGAAAGCCTGCGGGCGTTGCTGGTCCGAAGGATTTATGCTCAAAACACTAAGTACAATAACACTAAAGAGCTCAAATTGGCAGTCATTAAGGCATGGGAAGAACTGTGCCTTAGTGATTTAAATAAACTCGCAGGCAGTACGCCGAATAGGATCTATGAGTTAATTACTGCTAAAGGAGGTTACAATCATTATTAAAGTGAATAAAAATATATTAATTAGTTAACATTTTTCTATAATTTATTTAATTTAGTGAAGTGCGGCCATAATTGTGCACCTCGCAAAAAACGAAAATTAAACATAAAGGTTAATTTTTGCATTGAGAGTGTTGACGTTTTTCATCCATTTTCTCTCATTTATAACGCTCTTTCAAACGGTAATCGCAAAGTTTTTCTAGCTCCACTATTTCTATGCGTATTTTGCACCAGAGTTTATCCCAAAGAATTGTACGATTATTTTTAGCGAAGATATTCCATTTTGAATACATATAATAAAATAACAAAATAGTGTACTGCCCAAAGCTAAAGCCTTGTAAAAACAGTACAACAGTCTAGTAATTTGTATAGAATTTTAACGAAAATTTTCAACAACACCCAGTGCATACTTTGGGGCAGCAACAATATATTCGATTTTTGTGAAAACGTATTCAATTACTAAAAGGCTCAAATACTAAAAATCTGGACGTGATGGACCATTTCTGAAAACAGAATCATGTTCAGCACACGAAATCATATAGAAACACCACCAAAGTTTAATCAAAGTTTAATTTTGTTGCCTTGTGTAATTGTTCGCAAAAGCAACCGAAGCCTGCCATATCAACCACAAATAAATTGACACTCAAACTCAGATGCGCGTCTTCTATCTATGCAGGCGCCATCTATTGAACAACAGTTGGGATAAGGGGATAATATTTTTAAATATTTCATTTTATTTTTGAAGAAAATAACTTAAATGCATCTTAAAACATTTAACACAATCAAAAAATTTCAATTAAACATCAAATAAACTTATAACTAGAGATGGCAACCCTGTTTGAGGAGATAGAAAGTTATCTTGGAGACAAACCTTCTAACTAAAAGAAAATCATATAGGAAAAGTAAATCTCTTGAAGTTCTTTGACACTGAAGAATTTTTCGAGCGTTTTGCAAGCCAACCGAGGCCAAAATCTTTAGAGATTTCCATATAGAACCAAAAATTTGAATCTCTATATCCATAAATATATGTCTATATGCTATTGGAGTGGGCAGTAGGATAGGTATACGAGTTGTTGTTATTATTATTTTATGCAGTTTTTGTAAATCGCCAAACTCATCTCTTCATGTCGAAGAATACGACAAAATGTTTGCAGGGTAAATTTATAACTAAAAAATGTATTGAGACTAGGAAGATTTGTTTATTACTATTTAAAAACGGGTGACGGAAATTAGATCGCGTGAATTAAGGCCGCGGTCGGCGGTTAAACTTTATTTTGCAAAATGAATTTAGACTGCGACCACAAAATGAAATTAGACCGCGGAATTATTTCATTTTTCAAAATGAATTTAGGCTGCGATTGCAAAATTAAATTAGACCGCGCGGCCTTAATTCATTCTTCAACTTGAATTTAGGACGCGATCTCAGAATGAAGTTAGACCGCGCAGCCTTAATTCACTTTTCAAAATGAATTTAGCCCGGGATCACAAAATGAATTTAGACCGCGCGGCCTTATTTCACTTTTCAAATGGAATTTGGTCCGCGATCACAAAATGAAATTGGACCGCGCGGCCTTAATTCATTCTTCAACATGAATTAAGGCCGCGATCTCAGAATGAAATAAGACCGCGCGGCTTTAATTCGTTTTTCAAAATGAATTTAGCCCCCCGATCACAAAATGGAATTAGACCGCGCGGCCTTAATTCAACATGAATTTAGGCCGCGATATCAGAATAAAATTAGACCGCATGGCCGCATTCACTTTACAAAGGATATAATTACGAAGCATTACATTTTGTATTCTGATTCGCAATCAAAAATTCATTCAAAATTCAAAATCATTCTGAGATCGCGGCCTTAATTCATTTGGGGGAATGATTTAAGACGTCGCGGTCTAATTTCACAGAGCCGTTAAAAACTATTCTAGAAATTAATTTATGTCAGCGTTGTTTATAATGAAAAATGTGCATCAAAGTATGCAAAATGAGCAAAGTATCATTCAATGACAATCAATCTTACTCATAGCACACTTTAAGGTGCTCTGTATTTGTTGTTAAAGCGTGCTTGCATAAACACATACACAAACAAACACTGCACCGCAATTTTGTAGCATACTTTTTGCAGCGCTAGCTCATTCTTTTTGTCATCGTCGTCGTCGTCGTCGTTGTTGCTGCCATTTTTATTCTTTTGTTGAATCTTACTCTTACCAATCTGTTTCTCTCACTCTTTCTGTCATTTAAACATAACAATTTTGATACATTGTACATGCGTTTATTTTTAATTCCCCTCCACCAATTGCAGGTATTTTTTGATTTGATGCGCGAAATAAGATCACGAAAAACCGAAGATTCGAAAGCAACGAGCGGGCGTGCTAAAGATAGATGCAAGAAGCGGAGACTTAAGTGTACCCTACTTTAGGCATTAGGTGCATACCAAAAATAAACCACAAGTTACTACTACACTCCTCTATCTATTTCTCTCTATCTCTATCTCTCTCTTTCTTTATGCCCTAACACCCCTTTGGCTTGAATGCTTTGACTTTAGTTGCACTACCTTTAACCCCAATTAATTTTTTTGATTTTAAATTGCCGCTAATTAAAAACTTTTATTTGCTGCATTTGACTTAAGCATTAACTGATTTATATTTAGCGTTTGATTTCTACTAATTTGGCCTAAAAAAAATAAAACACAACTACTAATAACTTAAATCTATATAATATTACTTCCATTTGCAAATATGTAAATATAATGTGGTGGATAAATTTTTAGAAATTTCCCAGTTCGATTCGACGTCTAAAATTAAACCTAGAAGCGTTTCGCGTCTGGCATTTCTTTTAATGATGTTGATCGGAAATCAAGCACTACATTCAGCCGGAACCAGTCGATGTGTATTTTATTTTCATAAAATGTCTTAAAGTCTTACTCTTAGTTTGCCTGGTAGTCTGTAACCTTTAGGCCCAGTTTCCCAGTGTCCAGTGTCTGGTTAGTCGAACTAACCTGAATTTAACCGACTTGAATGTCGCATACTGCGTTTAGTTAACAGCAGCCTCATGTTCAGTTCAACTTTCAAACTCCAAGTTTCATCGATAAAATCATCGATACACAGAAAAAAAATATACATTATGATGCATTTTTTTAAGGATTTTGTTTTTTTCATATTCTTTTGGAAGATTTTCAGATGCATTGGATGAAAATCTAAGATCAATCTTACATTGAATTGATATTTTTAAAATCCTTTTTATGATATTTTAGCTATCCAGTCAAAATGGATACCTGAACTCAAACCTTGATTCAAACACGTTGAAGCAATATGATAATGAATAAACTACGTATTCACCTCCTCTCATTGGAAATGGAATTAAACCCAATAAATAATTCTGCATCGAATCTATCGGGATGAGACAAAGAGAAACATACAAAAACTAGAAGCTTTGCCTGCTTCGACTGCCCCAACCTCTTCCCCAAACAAAAACTTCATGAAAACTTCGTGAAGTTTGTTTCACCATGTAAAGGCCTGTTCTGAGAAGCACGGAAAATTAATTTTTATGACGCACTCTACATAAAAAAAAACAGTGGCGGAAATTATCCGCTGCTGATTTTATTTTCTGTATTCTGAGACAGCAAAGCGGCAATCAAAGCAATGCTGAGACACGCTATTAACTCCAAAAATGTTCTGGCAAGCAGAGAGTCAATAGATTCCCTCAGCGTCTCTAGAAAGGTGCAAATCTATTGGATTCCCAGCCACCGGGGCATTGATGGAAACAAAATGGCTGACAGTCTTGCAAAAGCCGGAACCGCACTAAGCCAAGAAGCAACACTAAACATATCCATCTCCGTACAGACGCTATACAGCAAGATGGAAGAGGTAGGAAAGAAAGAAGCAGGAAAAGTGGAAAAACACAACCGGCTGCAGAATCTCAAAAATTATGTGCAAGACAAGAGACAAAAGCTCCAAAGAAGAGACTGTAGACTGCTTATAGGCATACTAACTGGTCACTGTCTAGCAGCTGCTCACGCGAAAAAGCGAGGCATCACGACAGCGGACACCTGCAGGAAATGTAAGAAACCTGGAGTCGTCGAAACTCTGGAATACATCATCTGCAGCTGCCCAGCGATCGCTACGACAAGATTAAGACATCTACACTCCCCAAGTCTCACCTCTCTTGAAGAGGCGGCCAAGAAGTCTCCCAAAACGTCAAAGATCCTCTTGGATTTCTAATGGTACCCAGAAAATCAACCGGTTTCACTAAGGACCGTAAGGTCCAGACGGAACTATCTATCTACCTATTGGGTGGTCCTTTTAGACTTCAACCTACTTATTATTTTGATAAAACAAAAATGTACAAATGTAGGCATAGCAAATAGTTATTAAGCACTTTAACTCATGATGTGGGATGTCAAATGTTAGATGTGCTCAGTGTAAAAAGCCTATAAATTATCGAAAGGGGTCTGGAAATTATGAAACTTGTTTAATAAATGAGAATTGAACACACAATTTTAAAAGTTAAAGCAAAGAAGACCAAAAAACAAAACTACAATTATTTGGACAACTGAGAGGTGGACAAACAAGTGGAGCTGATCAATTTTATGGAATCTGGCCAATAAAAACCTTTTCGATACCGGCAGCTGCATCACTTGTGGCGGAGAATCTTTTTCGGTATACTTCTCCCGTCGTTATGGCTGGTATGCCATTTACCCAATGTATGCACACCACCCGAGCCTAAACCTCTGCAGCCTCCACAGCCCACGGAACGACCCTAAAGCCCAAGGCCAAACAGCCTTAAGCCCTTGCAGTCTTCACAGCCCATTATCTTAGTAGTGGCTCCTCCGTTGCTCCCGCCGCTCTCGATGCTACTGTTGTGGTCACCTACCAGCCACCTTGAAAATCGTATTCACCTATTTTTTCCTCCTCTAATACGCTTTGGCGAGTCTGATCCGCCTCCAGTCCATAAAGCTGGCTGTGGCTATGAATATTACCTCTTGGTTTAATGTGCGCCAAAGCTAATTTTAATATCCCGATGCGTTTTGGGTTGTCGCAGTATGTCTCAGTGGTCAAGCCCAAAACAAAGAACACTGATTCTACCTGTGGCGGGCTAACCCACGCAAAATGCTTCCATGAAACAGACCATGGCATTGGCATTGACAGCTGAATTTCCCCATAGTGACTTCCATTATAAATTTTATAAACTCTTTAATTTTATTTGAATTAGCCCGCTTATTTTTTTTAACAAACCACAGCTGACTTTTTTCTGTTGCCTGGTCACACTACATAGTCAGAGCGGCTCTGGAAAATGTCAAACAATTGCCGCTCTGACAAAATTGTCCACAGAATTTCACCGAATCTTTTTGCCATCAAAAGGGTCGAATGATAATAAATGAGAGTTTGAAGTTAAAAGTCGAAAAATGAAGTCGGATTTTTTGAAGCGGGAACATTGAAAAATTCCGATTCCGCATTTTTTAATCGAAATCGAAAACGGGAAAAGGCCTGGTTAATCGAAATTTGTCTACGTACTAGAGTTACTTGCTAAAAGTGTATATATCTCAGCAAGTAATTAACTATTGGAATAAGAACTCATCGATAAACTATTGCGTGACACGTTTTGAATAGGATGGCAACGCTGTGACAACTTTAATACGATTCTACTACTTATGTCAAGACATACTATTGAAATAGTTGGTGAGGCAATATGGGGTACCATATTTAATAAGGAAACGCAAATTTCTTGACTTAACACCAAAAACACAATCACACACACAGGCTCACTTTCATGCATTTAAACTCTATGGGACTTGGCTCAAATAAAGAGTTGATTGAAGTGTTTACATATATATAAGTTTATTTGCCTGTCTTGGGTTTGGTTTGATTTGATTTAGCTTGGTTTGGTTATGCTCCCCCACTTCAGTTTCTTTCTTATGGTGTATGAAAATGTTTTGCTTTCGGTTTTTAGTCACTTTCTAAATTTCTATACTTTTATACATATAAATATATAGAATATATACTTTTACCTAACCCACACACACACACACAACTACAAAATCCAACAAAAATCACTTATTAATATAAACCTACCTTTTGCTCTTCTTTATATATTTATGTATCCTCTCTCTTGTTTAGGTATTTTATGATCTAATCAGGGATATTTCATCACGCAAAAAGCAACGTCAGACGGACGTGAAACAGCCGCCGAAGCCCAATTCTCATTGCTGCCAATTGCTGTAGAAACAACCACAATAACAACAACAACAAACAACAACAACAACAACTGCAGCAGCATCAACAACTTCATTAAGAACAACAACAACAACAATGGCCACACGGATAAAAACAAAAACAAAGAACAGAACTTTATGTTTAAATAAAAATATCAAAATTATTTGCCAGAAACTCCACAAAAACATTTTACAACGAGCAGAAATTTTTGTATATAACAAAACAAAATATGCATACATACATATGATTTAGGCACACACTCACATACACACACACACACAAACACAAAGAGAGTATGAAAACTTAGGGACATGTTGCACAAATGGGCTGAGGCCAGGTTTTTCTTTTTCTTCCATTTTGTAAAAGGTTGTGTTGCTCTCACTCTCGCATTCTCAGCTTAACAACTTTTCAACCTTGCCTCAACCTGTTAAGGCATTTTGTCTAGGGAATATAACTAGTTTAGAGTTGGGTCAAATAGTTTATAGTGAAATTGTTATATTTAGATACCAAATATTAAGTGAAATTGAATTAATAGCAGCCCTTTCGAAACTGAATCCGAATCGGACCACCGCTCTTTGTAAAAAAGTTCACTTCCAATGATGACCTTAAAACAACTTTTTTGTATTATTATAATATTTTGTTTAACCAAAGCTGCAAAACAATCCAAAACGGAACCTCGCAGCGGGTTTCTTTGGGTCTTAAAATGTATTATCCCAGCCAGCATTTTATCAAATTTCTGATCACATTCGAGTCGTTTTCGAGTCCCTCAGTCTGATTCAAATAGTTCGTTTTGTATCATAAGTGATACTTTTGTCGGGAGAAACTGGTACAATAGCCGCGACTCTTCATGAAGAGTCGTTTTCACCACGTTTTCTGATCGGTTTCGACTCATTTGCGAGTTTTTTTTTCGAATGAATCGCGTTTTGAGCAAATGCACGAGTCATTTTCGAGTCTTACTTAAATCGCACATGAAACTTATATATTTTTAATTAACAAAAGGGTTCGAAAAAGGCTCACTAAGAAAATTCTTGTTAAAATGATCTTCTAAATGCTAGGTGGGATAATTCTCTCAATACTTTTTACTAGATTTGAACATCAAATCCAAATTCATCATATTACGACTTTTAGAAGAGATATAAAGCAGAATTCAAGTTTATCAATGAGAATACAATCGAATACCCAGTAGTGGGTAAGGGGGTACCTTCCAATTTCATAGACAAGAAAGAGTATATAGTTTTCGATTCCGTTCAGTTCTTAAACTTGATCGATTTCAAGAAATGTATGCATAAATAATGCAACATTGATTGAATTAAGGGTCGAAACAAAAGCTTTGGTTTGATAAGTTTAGGAATTGGTTTGCTAAGCGAAGGTTTTGTACTTTCGGACTGCATCTTGTGCAGCATTTTTGTGTTAACGACCTATCTAATCAACAAACTTGCAAATTTAAACCGGCTTGGAGATGTTTTCTCATAACTTTAAAAACAAGGCACACACAACACCACAGATAAGTGTGCTTTTTCAAGAATCTGCCGGTGAGGACTAAGTATACTTTATCCTCTCTCATGTCAGGATGATTATCGGGTGTGTTCCACATATCGACGTCGATTTCCGTTAAAACTTGTGAATTCCGAATTCAAATTATTTAAGTTTATCTGCCATGTTCTGGTTTTCACTAAAGTGAATTCGTACATGTGCTCTTTTCTATTAAACAATCAAGAAAATCCGTATCAAACCTTTAGTTTCCACTTACTCTTTACTCGACGGATTCCAATTAAAACATTTTAATCTGATTAACCCAATCAATTTTATACAACAGCACATTTAACAAATTCGAATTCGACCATTTTTGTCGAAAGTGAAAACTGGAACAGAACTGCATGTGTAATATGACAAATTTATTTGGGATTACTAGATCAGTTCGAAAGAAAATTGTAATTACTTGATTCGCTTGGCTTTAAGCAGGCGATTTCAAACCGTCAAACTTTCTAAACCATATCTAGTGACCAAAGATGTATTAGTCACTTTATATGTTAAGTTGTAGGATTGCAAAGCGAAATGACAACGTTTATACGGAAATCGTCGTCGAAATGTGGAACAAAAGGCAAGCCCATATTTTTCTTAACGACTTAAAAATAATTTTTAAGCATATAATCGTAGTATCAGTTCAGGTTTCCATCTCAGTGCTGAATTCAGGAGCCAATTCATTACTGATTTCAGTAACTTTTTCGTTTTTTTTTCGAGAGATTAGTTCAGCGAACGTCATAAAGGTCTACTAGCTCCTGTCTGTGCTAAGTTCATGTCTGAATATCAGGTAAAGCTAGCCATGATTTCAGCTTTGGTTCAGTACTGAGCCAAACTGAAGGGAAGGCTGAAAAACTCTCCAGTTGTACGCCTGGTTTAGTTCGGAGGTTTGATAAGTTATTAAAGTTTATGTTAGTGCTTTGCTTTATAAGTCATTTATGACTTTAATTTCACGCACTAACCGGAAATTACATATAAAAGTGACAACTTTCAGAAATCTGAGTTAATCTCCTAATACATCAGGGATTTTAGAATAATTAATATGCCCTAGAACCCGTAAATTCGGGGACCATCTGTCATCTTTGATGGCTTCCAAATACTCACTAAAATTTAAAGATCGGCTCTACATTCTACATACTCGTATATAAATGTACAATGTTTGTGTAGTTTGTGAGTTCAATCTGACTCTTTTCTGACACAGATATAAGTGCTTTCACACTCCCAATAAAGCATAGAAAAACCCCAATAAATACACATAAAAGTTACTTTTCTAGGCACTTGAAGGGCTACTGAAAGGCTCTTTCCAGACTCATATTGGAGTGCAGATCCGAAATTCTCAGACATAAGTGCTTTTTATGAGCCCGTGCCTAGATAGCACTGAATATGCTCAGAAAACCCTCAAATTTATGTGTTTACTCCAAAGCGCTCTTAAGGTCGGCTTTTTTCAGACACATAATTTGGAGCGCTCCGAACTTGGTTTGCTGGGATGTGCATTTTCTGACACGTTTTTATGAGCATTCACCTTCATAATGTGCACTAAAAAGAGTCTGGAATGAGCGTTTTTTTTCTATGAAAGCGGTCGCACTTTATGTGGAAGTTTTCTGAGTCTAATCGCAATCTTTTTTTGACACAGATATAAGTGCTTTCTCTCTCCTAACGAAGCATATAAAAACCTCATAAATCGCACATGGAAGTTACTTTTCTAGGCGCTTGAAGGGCTACCGAATCGCCTCCACAAAGGCTCTTTTGCAGACGCATATTGGAGTGCAACTCCGAAAATGCTTAGACATAAGTGAGTTCAAAGTTCATTTTGATAGCGACGCGCCGAACTCTAATCTAAAGTGATATTTATGACAACTTCAAGAAGTTCTGAACTGCCGTCTCTACGCCCAGGCATCTCTGGTAGATATGGAAGAGTATCAAGGCTATGAAGAACTTGAGTTGATTTGCTATCCTTATGTGATTGGTTTATAATCACATTTCAACTGGTTAGAGCTGCTTCGCAGCCGGACTTGAAAATAGTAAACTGTCTAACTCCTTATCAAATTTGTAAATAATTCATAAATTATTTCTGGAAACAGGTCCATATTGGTTCGGAACCGCTTCTGTTCCGGTAAAATATCGAACTCCATACTACTGCTGAAGTTCACAGCTTAAATAATTTCTCTAAACTCTGAAACTATGAATTAGAAAAATGTCTAACACAAATTTCAAGTTAATAACTTGCATTATCCTGAGAGCAGATTCTGAACCATTTTATAACTGGTTTAATCTGGTTCGAAAAAGGTCTTTAAATATTAAACTGGCTATCTCCGTATTACACACTCAAGAAAGAAATTTCAATTACGATTACAGCGCCAACTGCGGAGTCCAATTGTGTATGTAAACCAGAGTCCGGCGCGTCTCTATCTAATGTGCGACAGCGACGCGTCGCGTTGTCGACACACCGACAGGGGATACGAGCTTATACTGCTCTCTTTTGCAACAACAAAGAAGCTGCAAAATGAGCGCGCTCTCGCGTGGCTAAACACACACACACGCAACGCCAAAATGAGCAAGTGTGTGTTGCCAGCCCCTGATGTAAACCATTACAAATAAATTTCATAAAAATCGGTCCAACTATTGAAGAGAAGTTCAAATGAAGAACTATATATGTAAAGTTAATGTTACACAAAGTCTGAAATTCAACTTCAACAAATTGTTCAACATTTCCATGAGTTTTGAACCAAGTTTCGAACCAAGACCTTGGGTTTAATGCTTTCGAACCCGGCTCATGAACAATACCGTAACCGAACCTTTAAAAAGGAGTTGGACGACCGGCTTTCGGCGCATCCATCTTGTTCCAACTCGAAACTTGTTTCCTCCTTCCTTCCTCCTCCGAACCGGAGTTCCGTCTAAATTGAATGATTTTTCCACATTATATCCAACTAGATACTAGCAATTCGACACAATATAAGAGCTAAATGACCCAACTCTACTCTACTTAAGATGAACCATTGACAATTCTTAATCGAAACGAACTGTTCTCAATTTAGATTCAGTTTAATTAGATGAAATAAATAAATGCTTCAAGTTGAGTTTGTTAACTAAGAAATGTTCCCACTGTGTTCAGTTTAAAATTCATTAATTGAGTGTCCCTAGTGTTCACTTAATGAGCTCTAATCGCAAAAATAAAGTTTTACCTCTCACATATTGTGCATAACTCTCCAGAGCAGAGCAACACAATGCTTCACTGTGTGTCAAAAAGAGAGATAGTCTCATCTTGGGGGGAACCCTGCCGCAGAGAGTGAGCAAGTCTTTGATGTTGAGATTTGGATTCGGTTAGAGCTCCATTTTTGGATGTTACTTTGGCATATACCTATCCCTTACACACACACTCACATACATTTATATTATATACCAATATATAATCGATATTAGAACTCTACCATAAACAAAATATATTTGACTTGTTTTTTTTTTCTCTTCTCTTTTTTGTACATTTGCTTGAGAGCGTATAAATAAATTAAAATAATAGTAAAATATTTACAAAAGAACACACACACACACACACAGAGAAAAGCTTTTTATAAATATACTACACATAATGCAATATATATACATACAAATATATATATATATATAGTTTAAGCCACTTCAAACGCAAATTTTTGTAATTTTCTATGATGAGAATTTACCATTTGTAGGGCAGTTCCCTCTCCAAAAAGAAAACAAAAAAATAAAACCTCCTCATCCTCCCCCACACTTTTGTCAGCAGCTGCTGCTGCTTCTTTATTTCCGGTTTCCTTGTATAACTGCGCGCATTCTGTATTGTAATGTTTAAGCTATTATTATGATAATTATTATTAAATATATAAGTTATGCAAAACAGTGTGCATTTCACTTTTTTTTTTTTTCTTTGTTTTGTTGATCAATTTATGAAACGCATTTGAGCCCCAGCACACACACACACACACACACTCACTCACTCACTTACGCATATATCCAATTTTTAAGTAAGCTACAATTTTTTTTAGCAGGCAATAGTGAAAACAATTTCTTTTTTTCTTATAAATTATTATGATTACCATTTAAAACAAAAAACATAAAAAAAAATTAAAACAGAGTTTTAAAGCCAGCAAAATGATGGATGAATTACACGTTTACACGTTTTAGCTTGACAAACAAAAAAATAAATAAAACTATGAGAAATACAGCAAATTAACAAGTGTTTTTATTTTCTAAACGAGAGTTAAACAGCACGACAAACTCCTGGGAGGTCGAGACCAACAAGCAGCATGGATCCTGGGGATGATCTGTGAAAGCGCCAGGGGAAGCAGAAGAGTGTTAATGGTAATACAAGTGTTCCATGGATCCAAAGTTCGAAAGGATGAGATCGGCTGAAGCGTCTTAAAAGCCTGTTGCATAGTGGAAAGCCTGCTTAAAAAAGCTACCAGGTGGTCATATGATGCCCCACATAACAGGGAGCATTGGCGTTGCGTTGTAGGACTCGGTTCAGTAAACATAGCATACTTAGGCCCAATTTCTCAATGTCCGGTTAGTCAAACTTACCGGCAGATTAGCCGAATTCGCGTGTCTCATGCTGTCTTTGGCGAGAACCGAGCGGCAAAGTTAACCGCTGCCTCATGATGGGGTCAAATTTTAACCTGCCGGCAAGTAGCGATAGAACTATCGATATTTTTATCGATCGACAAACAGCTGTGTCCAAAATTTGTATTGTTTACTTTGTCAATTGCCAAAACAAAATGTTTATAAATAAACAAATGTCTTACATCCACGCAATGGAAATAAACACAGGCGGCGATGTGGAACTTCCTGTTCATCAGAATAGCAACTGCCGCATTCATGGCAAATGTTTTGACAATGGCAAGGCAGGCAAACACACTGCCCGCTGTCTGCAAAATCGAAGGACCCACCTGGCCAAAGGCACCACCATCAACGATTCAGGTTAACAAACTCAGCATGTCAAATAATTCTTGCTGAGCTTAGAGATCAAATATCTTCGCTAAGTAACAGGTAAAACCTTAACTTCAGTTGTGATTCAATTTATTATGATTTGGATTGTTAACAGGAGTCGTGGATTGTTGTCAGAGAGCAAACTTATGGTGGCGCTGCGCTCTTATGCAAGTGGCTTCTTCCTTATCGTTGCGGGCGACTTCTGTTGAGTCAGACTTCCTTCGGCAAACTGTGCAGTTAATCAAGATTCCCACGCTATTGCATTACTGGCCATCAGACACTGACTGATTGATTTTTGCTAAAATTTTAGAAGTCAATTAAATATTTTTAAACTAACACATCATAAATAAAAACGTACCATCATTATCATCCACATTTTCTAATCCTGTAGCTGAGCTTGTGATCATGCCACGAATTTTTTGGAAACAGACAACCAGCGGTGATGGAAATACCGCCACAGTTCGAGAAGTCTCCCGCTTCTTAATTTGCGTATTATTTTCGAGATCGTTTTTTTAAATTCTTGAACTAATCCCGTAAGTCTTTCCAAGGGCGATGAACTCTGGCATGGCGGCAAGCTGATCTCCAAGCCCAGGCCTTCTGCTTCCAGGTCAAAATGCATTTGTTTGACTCAAAAAGTCTAATAACGATTGTTTCTCAGCCTCAGAAAAGTTCTTCGCTCTTGGTCTTTTCGGTGTTTCACATTGATTCATCATCGCAAGCAATTTTATTTAACTATTTTGACAAATAATTACCAGCGACAACAATAGCATTAAAAAAAAGCCAAAACAACACACAGCTGTTTCAGCGACAGTGTAAGGTCACACTTTTGGTAAGTCTCGTTGAGAAAACCAAAAGACTTAACCTCTGGTAATTCCGGCCGGCAAATTTGACCGGCCGGTACCTAACCGCAACTTTTGAGAAATTGGGCCTTAAAGGGTCATTTAGAATTTTCAATTTTGTGTGTATACCTCTGGGGAGCACGAAAGTCTTCAGCCGATTTACTTGCTTTCTGTACTCGCCGCTTTACACATTCATTAGAGAGAACTGCAGCGAGCTTACACGTGTATGCTCAATCACCCTTGCTACATATGCGGTACTTGCTACATATTTACTGGCCGTTTTTTGCTCATAACTTGAGTATCGTTCATCCGATCTTCATCAATCTTTCAGCAAATCGATAAATAATTTTGTGTACAAGGTACAAGGTTTATAGGGTCGGAAACGACCCGATTCCATCTCCCTGTTACATACTTTTGCACAAACTTAATATACTCTATGTACCTTCGGTACAGAGTATAAAAATAAAATTTTAATATTTTCATCTTACGAATTCCATATTTAACGCTGAATTAATGGTGAAAATGTTAAAGTCAAAGCTTAAATATTGAAATTTCAGAGAATTTTTCCCTCAGTGTATGGGTTGCATTTTTTATACTCTGTACCACAGGTACACAGAGTCACCTGCCTATTCAAAATTATCTGCCTGCCTATTATATTATCAAATATTATTTGACATTTCCGACCAAGGGATTTCCCGAGTTTCAAAATATTATTTAAATTTGTGTCCCATAAAGCGTAGAGCCCACAAAGCGAATCTTGCATACATCGGCTTGTAATCAATGTTTTACGACTCTGCCTTTTCCCCGTTCCCACTCACCAACCACCCACTTCCCTCACAATAACCATCCACTTCCCACGCAATAACCACCCACTTCCCTCTCACTTTCCACCCACTTCTCACCTTCATCCCATCCACTTCCCACCCACATCCCAGCGGTATTTCCATTATCGAAAAATGAAATCACAAATGAATTCGAATTTTATCACTACAAACTGAGTTTTAAGTCAATCGAATGAAAAATAGTTTTTGGCATTTAGAATTTTACGGGCATTTTCACACCCTGGGGGCGGATTTTTCAACATTGGAAAATATCATTTAAAATTATGTCGCATTTTATACTTACAAACCGAGTTACAAGCCAATCGGATTATAAATATTTTTTGGCGTGCAGAATTTTCCGGCTAGTTTTCTCGTGGGCAGATTTTCCAAAATCGGTAAAACACGTATGGAATTATTTCGCGTACTTTGCTTACAAACCAAGTTTCAACTCAATCGGATGAAAAAAATATGTTTGCCATACAAACTTTTCCGGTGCTTGTCCACCCCCATTTCCCAGTCTTAGTACACACTTTCAACGCTAATGGAAACTATTGTACAAATTTCAGATTTCTATCTCTTACCGTTCGGGCTCTGCGTAGATTGCCTTTCAGTCAGTCAGGGAATCAGTCAGGACAAACTCTTTTATATACGCATAAAGATAATTATCCTTCTAAATTAATGTCACTTTGTTAGGGGGTATTCGCTAATCGTTGCTTTACTTGCGATGAAGAAATCGGTATTTCTAAGCTATTTCCTACGAAAGGCTGTCGAAAAGCTGTACTTGAGTGTTGGTCTTATGCAATTTTTGCAACGGCTCGAACGCCACAAAAATAGAAATCGAAGTTGAGAATGCAGATGAAACTTCTTATCCAGATATAGGGAACGATAACGATGATAAATGAATTAGAAGATTTTGAAAACCGCAAAGCGTCAGACATATTGTCGATACAAACACATAAAAGAATCAAAAAAATAAATTTCCAACATATTTCTAAACAAACTTCTCATTTGTTATTTGATTTATTGCACAGCTTGGTTTTATCCAGGGCTGCAAACCGGTTTTGAACCGAGCCGGTTCGAACCCGGAATTCCGGCTTATTTTTTAGAGTGAACCAAACCCTGAACCGATCCACGAGGACAAAAATAGATGAACCCGAACCCGTTCCGAACCCAAGTTTTTGGTTCGGTTCAAAAAATAAATGTCTTCGATTTGTTATTTTCTCCTTTTCGCACTCCCAATGGTTATTAACATACTTACATACATATATGTGTGTACATATGTAAAACAAAACCCAGTACTGAACTCCACGTCAAGCGGTACAGACGTGTTGCCGAGGCGCATTCGAAATATATCGGAAACAAACCAAAAACACTGAGTTTTTCGTCTCGACCTAGAGCCAGCTAACATCCACATTCTAAAACAATTTAAAAACGTAAAGAATCAGAGCGTGATATTGTATTTAGATCTTCTTTGCCTACCTATGTACATATGTATACATTCATACGTATACATACATACACATAGACCACAATATTTCCAGTCAGAGATTTCAATTTGAAATATACTACAAATTCAATGTAAACACCTATGTACACTGCACAATGTATTGTACGTTTTATTGTTCATCTTACACATATACATATGCGCCAATCTAAACAACCCGGTGCATGCTACTGCAGAAACATGTCAACCGAACACAAACAGAAGTGTGTGCCACACCCAGCGTTGCCATTTTAGCTATTTTTCCCGCCAGATATAGCTATTTTGTAAGCTCGAAAGCCGGAAACTATTCAGTTCTGCCGGTGCCTGCAATTCTAGCTAATTATTTGACATTGTTTAGCTATTTTAAATTAATCTCTGTTAAGTTTTAGCATTTTTAACAGTCAATATTTGGTAGGAAAAATAGCTAAATTGACAACACTAGCCACGCGCCAAAAATTGGAAGACATAAAGGCATTTTTGATCAAATCATTATGAAAAAAGTTCCAAGTGTGGCGAATAAACACAGATCGATGCTCAATTTTGTGAGTGAAAGACTGATAAAAGTGCATACAAGAAAGCATAATCAATATTTTGCAGAATCAGTAAGTTTGGAAAAAATATGTCTGTACATACCTACATTAATGCACACAAACATTGTGTCAGTCATCTAGACTGCTCGATAATTGGCATAAATGTCCGAATTTTTTTCAGAGGGCGGACTGAAGATTTCTACACTAGCAATGAAGGAAGTCCATATCCAGCAAACGAGCGCCAATCTCACGTCAATTATAATCGACATCTTACAATGTATTTATGCAACAGGTGTATACCTATTGTATTGAAATTTTATATATATTTTAGGTAAGACGTGCAACGAACCAAGGTTCGAACCAAAAACCAAAGCCCAAAAACCTCGAACCTCAAATTTCCGAACCAAAATCGTTATTAAATTTTGGTTCGAACATGCAAACCGGAGGTTCCGAAAAAATGTTTGGGTTTGCAGCCCTGGTTTTATCTGCATAAATTCGGGTGATTACAGGCAAAAAACTGGACGATTTAAAAATTGAGAAGCTATAGTTTTGTAACGCTTTGTCGCACAGCTAAGTATTATACATAAAAGTTATTGCAAATTGTCTGTTCTTTAATTCATGTTATGAGATAATTGTGCTCTCACCGAAAACAAGAAAAATGGGAAAAGAGTACAAAAAACATTTTTGATCGTACATAATCAAATGAAAATGTTGTTGGAACCAAAACGAGAGGTAATAACATTATCTTTAACTTTGTCTTTGAAATTTTTTGTCTAAATGCAATTGTTTCAGAGATACAGACCAATTCGCGTTTTTTAATATAACACAAATTGACACAAATTTGAGCTCAAGCCTTTTAGGCAGTCCCCTACCATGGGGTATGCATATCATGCATTTAAAGACTGGACTGGACATAGAAATAAATTCAGATATATAGTATTTTAAGCGAATTTCGCTGTTTTCATTAGAATAAAAATGCAGCAAGAAGCTTGAGTGGAACATACTCCGGCCATACATCAACTTTACACCGACACGAATGCTGCTGAATTGCTACTGCTTCATTTAGATAGCTTAGTAAAGAGTTGTGGCATCCCTTTTCAGACGCTGCTCTACTTTACATATTCGTGTAATATACCGCACTTTCCCCTTTATCTCGAACACGAATGCTGCGGTGTTACAGTTACCTCTTACCCTTTAGCCAAGGCACAGTGATTATTTCCACAACCATGCATGCATATTTTTTACAGTTTTTTAATAAAGGAAATATTTTTTATTTGATCTTAAGCTTTTCATTTTGCTTCACCAGCATAATTTTGATAATTCAAAAATTTTGATAAATGTTCGTTACTTGAACTAAGTGGTTCGGTTCCTAGTTGTGGGGGCCTACTTCTTAGCTGATTTCATTTTGTGTATTTTATTCTTCATATCACGCACTTTGGCTACCATCGGTGTTTTGTAATTTGTGTTTGGCTTGGCACGTGTTCGCTTCGCCAGCAGTATCCTTGAACAAGATGGCATAGGTGGTATCCACATGCTTTCAATATCATTGCTGACCTGCATACTAGCCTCGCACATACTTAAATATTGGTTGGCTGAATATTTTTCACCCAGAGGATTGAACTTCTTAGGGAGTGGCAGTAGTACATACCAGCCTGGGCTGGATTGTTGCAGAAATCCGTGCTGCAATAAGTCTCGTAAGCCATTGGTTACACTCTCCGCCGAGTTCATTACTTCCTCATATGTCAAGCCACGAAGATTTCCCAATTCACAGACTAGTTCCTGTTCATGTACAGGTCGTCTGAATTTCAGCAGAACGCTCATAATAAGGTCAAATGGTTTCTGTGTTGATTTGCTCATGTTTGTTATTAAGAAAAAAATTGTATACTTAAATTTTTACTTAAATTGAATGTTGTCTCGTTGAGTTGGAGAATTTTATGGAATGTGTTGGGAAATTGTAATGAAGTTAGCAGCAGAGATAGGTTTTTCAGTTTTTTGAGGCCTACTTTACATATTTCATAAATTTATGGAGGGATTCTCCATGTGCAACATTTTTTTTCTATTTTTTTTTATAGCTTGCATATTTGAGAATAGCGCCCTTAAGGGATTTTTTGAAATTCGAAATACTTTAGAAGATATAGCTTTTTTTGTCGAACAATTTCTTCGCTAAAACGAATCATTTTTGAATTTACTTCAAACTTTAAGCGCATTTATTTCGAAACCACGTTTTTCGAACTGGCGGCCATGATATCTCCATTTACACTGAACCAATTTTGTAGAAACTAAGTGAAATCGACGCAGAATTGTCACCATTCTGGTCTGTCCCTCAATCATAATTTTAAAAAAAAATTTACTATTTTTGTTTTACCCTAAAGGCCTGTTCTGAGAAGCGCGGAATATAAATTTTTATGACGCACTCCATATAAAAACAAGAAAGAAAGTTGGTCAAGCCCGACTATAACATACTCTGTACCCTTAACGTCTCAGCTCGCATTTGCTCACGAGTTATACGCGCTCATCTCTAAGTTTCACTCTCTCTCTCTCTCTCTCACTAAGATTGCCGTTCAATAGAATGCTGCGGTGGTAGGTGGGGTGGTGCTGGGTGTTTACTGGCCGTTTTTTGCTCATAACTTGAGTATCGTTCATCCGATCTTTATAATTCCTTCAGCAAATCGATAAATAATTTTGTTTACAAGGTATCTCTAGAAGGTACGAACGACCTATCTTCAAATCTGTAGGAGATATGACGTTTTTTCCGAACTGCGGGGGCGGGAGGGGGCGTGGCAAAAATTGAAAATAAACTTGATCTGCCTGCAAGTATAAGAAATATATACCCCATACATATCAAACCTCTACCTCTTCCCATCTCTGAGATCTCTTCGTTCATACGGATGGACGGACAGACGGACATGGCTATATCGAATCGCCTGTTGATGCTGATCAAGAATATATATACTTTATAGGGTCGGAAACGATTCCTTCTCCCTGTTACATACTTTTGCACAAACTTAATATACTCTATGTACCTTCGGTACAGAGTATATACTTAAAATACATAAGTTGACTCGTAGCTTCGGCTACAAGCCACCGCGAGTACTTGTTGCCGAAGTCAAAGATCTATGCCGGGCTGTTACGATCAAGGTATACTTAACTAGGTAGCCGCACTCGCTCTCTCACAACTTCTTATAAAAATACAAAAGAGAGCGAGAGAGCGAACTAAGAAGCAGAACACAAAAAATTCGTCCGCGGAGATGCGTCGCTCGCAACTGTTGTTCACAGACTGACATCTAAAGAAGTAAGCAAAGAGAGCGATAGATCGAGCTCGGCTACCTAGTTAAGTATGCCTTGGTTACGATCACAGCGCGTACACGAGTAACCAAGCCTGCAAAAACAACTTGTGAGAGCAAAAGAGATGTAGATTTTGGCATGTATTCGACGGCAGCTGCTTTGTTTTTGTTTTAGAGTTCTTGCAAACACAACAACAAAGAGAGTAAGCCGCGTGTATTATAGTGTGTAACTCGCTTGACCTCGCTGTTACACGTTCACATGTAGGAGCATAGCCGGAAAATCGTGGGGCATGGCACCACATATACTCCGTTGGCTATACCTCATGGTAGTGAGACCGATGCTCACCTATGGAGCTGTAGTGTGGGGAGATAGGGCAAATCTCCTCACTGTAAGGACGCAGCTGCAAAAACTGCAAAGGCTGGCATGTATATGCATGACCGGAGCCATGCGTACCTGTCCGACAGCGGCATTAGAGGTCTTGATGGAGCTAACACAACTCCACCATACCATCTGCCTGAAGAAGAAAGCAAAACTGCTAAGACTAACAGCAGAAGGAGTGGGTGAAACCACATAGTAAGCCTAAGGGACTCTGAGAAGCTGGAGAAGGAAATCCCAATAATCCTCCAACCCAGAGACGATATAGTGGCTGGTACCACTTTGACAGGAATTTCACTGTTCACAAAAGTAATAAGAGAGATTGGATCTCACTAGAAGAAACATACAAAATGCAACCACACAAAATTCAGTGGTACACAGACGGGTCCCTGACGCCCCAAGGAACTGGACTTGGGGTAGCAGGACCGGAAACGAAAAGGTCTGAGGCAATGGGAGAATTCGCGAGTATATTTCAAGCCGAAGTATGTGCCGTCTCCCGATGTGCAGACCTTAATATGGGAAAGAACTACCATAATAGAGAGATAGCTATCCTTTCTGATAGTCAAGCAGCGCTCAATGCGCTTAGCAGCAACAAGTTCACCTCTAAGCTAGTCTTAGAGACAAAGAACAAATTGGACCAACTAGGCAGCAGGAACAACCTGACCCTACGTTGGATACCGGGACATAATATTATCCCCGAAAACGAATTGGCCGACGAATTGGCACGCAAGGGTGCAGCCACCGCAATGGTAGGCCCGGAACCCTACTGCGGCATAGGCTGACACCCAATAAAAAGTCTCCTTAGAAAGGAAGAGAATACGCTTAGGACAACCTCCTGGGTAAACACCAGGGGGATGAGACAAGCTAAAGTATTAATAGTGAACCATAATCTCAAAAGGTTCAAAAAGTTAATCCAACAAGGAAAGAATGCCCTAAGGATCTTGACAGGGCTCTACACGGGCCACTGCTGACTACGGAGCCACATGTACAAGTTGGAAATAACAAACACCCAACTATGCAGATATTGCGAAGAGAAGGAGGAGTCCTCCGAGCATATACTAGCACACTGCGATGCTCTAGCGAGGCGCAGACTCAGCAGATTTGGAAAACACATTTTACACCCAACCAATATCAGTAACCTAGAACCCACGAAAATCCTGACCTTCGTACAGGAAATAGGGCTGCTAGGAGAGTTGTAAACTCAGTAGCGGAGCACAATAGACCAAGATTGGTCGCGGTGCGCTATTCTCCCAACACTAAATAATAATACACGTTTAGCCGACAGCTTTAACACGCTTGATCAATTATTACTCGTGTGTAAAAAAAGCTTTCACGTTCTGACACAATGTTCTTACGATCATTTCATGTGTGTCACACCAAAGTGGCGTGCACAAACAGGACGAGTAAATGCACTAGTGTACACGAAGATTAAGTACTCGTTGCAGGTCTCTGATTCATAGGTTCCACTGGCGTCGCACAGTGGGGCCTTTGCCCAAAACACGTTTCAAATATCATAACTTTTGAACTATTTGTGTTTTCCACAGAGCACCTCTAAAATTCGGAAATTTCCTCGATGGACCGCGAATTATGAAGAATTTACGTGCAGAAAAATGGTTATTATACTCTGTACCAAAGGTACATAGAGTATATTAAGTTTGTTCAAAAGTATGTAACAGGGAGAAGGAATCATTTCCGACCATATAAAGTAAATATTTTCTTAATCAGCATCAACAGCAGAGTCGATATAGCCATGTCCGTCTGTCCGTCCGTCCGTCTGTATGAACGCACAGATCTCAGAGAAGGCAAGAGATAGAGGTTTGACATGTATGGGGCATATATTTCTAATACTTGCAGGCAGATCAAGTTTATTTTTAATTTTCGCCCCGCCCCTTCCCGTCTCCGCAATTTGGAGAAAACGTTATATTATATCTCCTACAGTTTTGATGATAGATGGTTCGTACAATTCTAGAGATATCTAGTAATCAAAATTATTTATCGATTTGCTGAAGTAATGATAACGATCGGATGAACGATACACAAGGTATGAGCAAAAAACGGCCAGTTAACACTCCGCACATATCTTCGGCTAAGTTGTTAAAATCTTGTTGGATGGGTGTACTATTTCTCTTTTTATAAATATATAACATTTCAAAATCGAAGTTGTAGTTCGGGAACAATTGTTTTTGCCGCAGGTACCTATTTTACACCTTTTTTTAAACTTTCCTTTAAACTTCTACTTTAAACTTTTTAATAATATAAGCAGTACTTAATACCGGAACCGTTAACCGAAATAAACCGATGCAAATCACGTACCGGAACCGATACAAACATTTTTAGAGAACCGAAACCCGTTTACCGTTATTAATGGAACCGATAGAACCGGAACGAAACCGAAACGTTGGTACCGGTACAGTTCCGGTTTTTTTTTCGCCTTTCCACAGCGCATCGTAGTTTTGGTCACGCTATGGAGATCAACCTACAGGATGCTAAAATATTTGCAGGTTATTTGCAGTTTTGCGGCTGCAGATAACGACTTTCTTCTGCACCGGAATGTGTGGGACTCAGTTCGCGCAATTGTACGCATACTAGAACCAGCGGAGGTTGCCACAACTAAACTTCAAGCTGAAAATCTAGTTTTGGGTGATTTTTATTCCATTTGGATACACTGCAAATTGAAAATATCAAAAAATTCGTCCTCTCTAGCGAAAAAGTTTGTTCTGAGAAAAGCGAAAAAAATCCTTTTTTGAAAACAATGCTTTTTTATTTGTCATATTTTTGGACCCCAGATATAACGTAACGCTAAGTACTGAACAAAAAATACTTGTATCAATTTTTTTCAAAATATTTATGCACAAATTTCGTCGGTTGCTTATCAATCACTGCTTAATGATGAATGCCGTTCTAATACTAGTTCATCTGAAAGCGCCGACAAAGTTGAGGCATATATGATATTGCAGGAAAAGAAACTTGGTGATAAAAACACTTCCATTGTGTCAATTGTATGTTGTGGAATTCATTAAGACAAAATCCTTCAGAAAGGTCACAGAATTGTATGAGATTTCAAAAGTCGTGTTTTCTGTTACAAAGGTTAGCGCAAAACGCCTATTCTCTGGCGTAATTTATAATGAATCCGCTAAGACTCAACCACATTGAATGCAATTATGTTACTGCGAGCAAATCACAAGAATATATAGTGGACGTATAAAATTCGAAGCTAAATTCGAAAACTAATAATATTTAATATAATAATATAATATATATGAGTAATACTCATTGAGTATATAATGTAATCATAAGTTCTTATTTGTTAACTACGTAAAAAAATACAGTATATGAAATAGTCGATATAATTTTACTTTATATGTGAAACCATTCACTTTCAAAGGCGGAATAAAGTGACTTAGATTTATCTCAGAATTTACTTTTTCCAATATTAACCCTCTAGTGCCCAAGACCGCCTCTAGACGGGTAAGGTTAAAAAGACCGTTATTTTATTCTTTTCATTCCTTTTGACTCGGTTTTGCGTTTTTTCTATTTCGGGGAAGTCCAAAAATTAAGTTCGTTGCGTTTGGAATACATACTAGAGCTTGCGCAAGCTGCTGTAGTCATTTGAAGCAGAAAATTTGTGCAACTCGGACGAAATAATTATTTTGTAAAAAGTGCAAAATATAAATATTTTTTTAAAATATTATAAAAAGTTTGCTGCTGGAAAATAAAATTGTACCGTGATAGTCTCAGGGACTCAAAATACGAAACCCACACTAAAAATAAGTTTTCGTTAGCTTTCTATTGCTTTTATAAGGTATCCCGTCTAGAGGCGGTCTTGGGACAATTCGGGAAAAAAAAATTATAAGGTAAGTTTGAAAGTGGAACAACCTATGACATATTTAAGTACAAATAATTGCTTCAGTAGACATGGAACGACGACAAGTGAATAAGCTATCAGCTCTTTCCGACGTGGAGATTGAAAAATTTTTAAATTCAATTGATTTTGACATTGATACGGACGGAGAAGAAGAATTGGAGGACGATTTGACTGATGATGTTTGCGAGGCAGCGCTTCCTGTCAATGAGGAAGATGGAGAAGCGATTGAAAAAGTGCTACATATGTCGGATTCTATGTTGGCTAGAGAGATTTGTGTAACTTCAAGCGGAAGTCCTACTCCTTTTGCAAAATTGTTGCCACCCTCAAGTTCGATTGCATCCAATTCACCTCAAGCACAGAAACGCAAACGCAAAGCGCCTGCTGAGCATAATATTGCTCATGTTAAAGAAAGCACAATAGCTGAATGTGTAGGATCTGTTTGGGCTATCGACCCAAAATCACCGCTTTTCAAAAAGGATGTTGTGGCGCCAAACGAACCTAGTCATGGATAAATCTGCAATATCCTTTACTGAGCCTGACCTCGGAGTACTTAAAAATCTGGATACGCCATTCAAGTGTTTTCAATTCTTTTTGAATGATACTATCATTGAGCATATCACCCAGCAAACAAATCTGTATGCTGCCCAAAAAGATGTCAACACTTCGTTTTCAACAACCAATTTGGCAGTTTGACAATTTATTGGCATTTTATTTTTGATGTCAGTTTTTCGCTACACAAATGTTTGTTCATATTGGGGGGAGTACGCATTTGAAACAATTCAGAACACAATGTCAAGAAATCGCTTTGAAAAAATACGAGGTAATTTGCATTTTAATAATGATAGTAAGTTGCCCTCCAAGGATTCTGCCGACCACGATCCTTTATACAAAATACGGCCGCTCGTGAATCACTTCAATGAGAAGTTTCAGTCAGTTCCGATGCGCCAACGCTTATCTGTGGATGAACAAATTTGTGCAACGAAGATGAAGACCTTTCTTCGACAATATTTACCAGACAAACCAAACAAATGGGGAGTTAAATTCTTCTATTTGTGTGACTCTTCTGGCTTTTGCTATAATTTCGAGATATATTGCGGCGCAGGAGACAACGTTGTTCAAACTGACTCACCAGATCTTGGTGCGGCAGCAAATGTAGTTGGTCGATTGTCACGCAATACTTTTTTGCCGCTTCTTATATATCTCAAGTCCCGAGGAATATTTTCTTTAGGAACTATTCGCTCGAATCGAAGCTTCCAACTGACAGCGACCTCAAGAAACAAGTGCGTGGATATTCTACTGAATTTTGTGGATCTGCATCAGCAGTCGAAATGTCTTTGACGGTTTGAAAGGACAATAAGGCAGTGCGACTTGCTTAGACTTACTCAAACTCAAATTGTATGACGTAAATCTAATATTAACCTGTGCCTTTCCCAGCAAAAAGACCGTTTCTACGATTTTCATCACAAATAAGTAAACGAACTTTTTGTTTTTTGAGCCTTTCTTTATTTTCTTTATAATAAAACGTGTAAACAACATTTTTTTTTCTGAAATTTTTTTTGGCCTACTTTTCCAAAGCCGCCTCTAGGCGGTCCAAGGTTTTAGTCCTATAAAACTCGATCCGTGCAAAAGTAAACATTTTGCCAGAACAAACCTTTACTTTTACGATGGGCGTTATCGTGGTGGGTTAACGGTGTCATCAAAACAAGCATCCCTACTCATTCCGAGAGTTCAGAGAGGTCCCCATCCGGCTTATGTGATGGTTTGATGGGGAGGCGCCCATGATGGGGTCACCAAACAAAATTTTTTTGAATAAGGTGTCAAAACTTTGGCGAAAGTGTATCAATCCGGCGTTTTGGTCAACACGACATTATTTGCAAACAAGCCGTGGACCTTTCAACCAGACTCCTCTCCACGTGCCGAACTTCATTTCTACGGATGATTGGCCTGCTGGTAGCCCAGACTTAAATCCATTGGACTACAAACTGTGGTCCGTTCGAGGCTTTGGGACTTGCGCTACTCGAAACCCCAAATATTTAGTCGTTGAAGCGCGCCCTTGTCCGAGCAGTGGACAATTTCTCAATGCATGAGAGGCCCGAGAGACTTCGGCGTTGCTGAAAGGCATAAAGCAAGCGGCCATTTCGAATGAGTTGTTCTACGATTTGTAGCCATTGAGTGACTGAATAAAAAGAAGAAAAATAATTGCGAGTACTAGGAGACAAGATGCTACCTGTTCAACGTCTCATAAAAGCACAATTTCAAGATAACTTTGAGTTCCTTCAATGGTATAAGGATGTTTTACGATGTAAATCAACCTGAAGGATTAACGTATGATGCGCTTGCAGCGACTTCGGCGTTGCTGAAAGGCCTAAAGCGGCCATTTCGAATAAGTTTTTCTACGATTTGTAGTGACTGAATAAAAAGAAGAAAAAAAATTGCGAGTACTAGGAGACAGGATACTACCTGTTCAACGTCTCGTAAAAGCACAATGTCAAGATAACTTTGAATTCCTCCAATGGAACTACCTAATCAACGTTTCGTAAAAGCACAATTCCAAGATAACTTTGAATTCCTCCAATGGAACTACCTAAT
>JBAMBO010000915.1:0-42545 GCA_037044535.1 Lordiphosa magnipectinata | reverse complement strand
AATTTAAAGATCAATAGCCTTAGCGAAAATGTCAATAGCAATATTCAATTCATGAAAAAAATAAATTTCCTTATTGGTAAACAATGTTTTTTTAAAGATGTAGAAACACTTTTTAAATTGTGTCTTAGTTCCAAAATTCGTTGAATACTGTCATGAAAACTGTTCCATCTGGTGCTAATACTATTCTCAACTTTATCTGCTGCTACTGTGAAACTGCTCACAGCATTCCAAGTTGCCGTTGCTTTCGCTAAGGAAGAATTTTACAACCGCTTAAATAATGTGTTTGGTACAGACTGTTCAGCATCTTTCGTAACAATTAAGTGTGATGCGCATGTTAAGTGACTTGGTAAAATAATTTCAGCATCAGCTGAACTATCCTTTAATCAGACTCGTCTAAAAACTCAGACTTCACATATTTTCTTCAAAACTGTACATTTTATATGCTTTTCAGAAGCTCGATGCATTATCTGTAACTGTTTAACATTTGGATATCTTCAAGTCGGTATTTGCAATGAACTTCAGCTAATATAGTAGCAATTATTTCATGTGTGTGAGAAAAGCGCACACGCTTATAAGCAAGCACGTGAGAATGACGATGTAGATTGCTATCTATATTTGTAGTGGCCGGTTTCACGAAATTTGTCAAAAAAATCGCAAAATGTTTGCGAAAGTGAAAATGGGAGCTCGGCTGATATTTCACCTTCCTCTTATCTAGCATGAATCGTATAGTTTGTGAACAGGGAATGTTTACCGGACGTCCAGTTAAAGCCACATTCAGGTCCCTGGTATTTTTCTTTTTTAATATGGCAGAGCGCGTCAGCATTTCGGCTAAAAAGTAAGCGGAGCGAAAAAATCACGTACGAAAAGTAACTAGTACCTTACCTACTGACAAGGTAAATGAAAATTAAGATTTAGGTAAGGTAAAAGGAACTCGAATTTGAAAATACCGAGGTAAGGTAAAAGGTCCACAATAGGAATGCCGAAAATACTATCGACATATCGAAATATCGATATTTTTACCCAAAATGAAAAATATCATTATCGCATATTTTTCCGAGGCGATATATCGGAAATCGAATATTTTTTGGTGATATTTTTTAGTAATATTTTGGTTTTAGTTTCTCGTGCTCTGGACATGTAAAGCAAAATCTTTAAAAGTTATTTTATTAATGTTGATGGACAGACCTTTTGTTCGTATAAATATTTATGTATAAATGATATGGACTTCTTGAAATTTGTGGGATTTTTAATTTACCGTTATTTACCCTGGATTGGGACCCCATTAAGTTCTGGATGGAAGAAAAAGACGCATTGCCAGTGCTTTCCGAGTTGGCATTGTCATATCTTATTACACTGGGAAGCTCCGTGCCATCAAAACTCTTGGCTTCGGCTATAAAAAGTATGGTTTCTGACACCAGAAGCCGAATGACCGAGCACATATCTCAACTGGTCTTCCTAAAATCTTTGTCTAACGATTATTGGCAAAACCAGAAGTTCTTACGTTTCGTAGATTTAACTGAATAAGTTTTTTTAAAGCTCTTTTACTAAAAGACTTAAAAAACAAAAAATATTTGAGGGGGGGAGAGCCGACCGACCAACATGGATGTTGCTGGTGGGGGGCCCACACCACGTATTAGCATAGATTTTCTTCTTATTTCATGTTTTTTATACTCTGTACCAAAGGTACGCCATATCTCCCACAGTTTTGATGATAGATGGTTCGTACCGTCTAAAGATTGTTAGTAATTATTTATCGATTTGCCAAAGAATTGATAAAGCTCGGATGAACGATACTCAAGTTATAAGCAAAAAACGGCCAGCTTTCCATTCAACAAAGGCAATCTTAGTGAGAGACAGAGAGTGAAAAACTTCGAGATGAGCGTATAACAAAAATTTAGCACGATAACCGCGTGACTCCTTGGATGTATTATAATATTATAGTCGGGATCAAATGCGAGCGGCGGCCTGAACTGGTACAGAGTATATTATAGTCAGGCTTGACCGACTTTATCACTTGTTTTTAATGTTTTTTTTATTCAGCTGTACCTCGCGTCAAAATCATACTTAATAATTTGTGTGATTTATTTGGCGTTTAAGTACTTACTTTTGCCAATCAATAAGCTGCAAGAGCCGTGGTCGAGTGGACAAGACATTCGCTTAGCAAACGTCGAGGCCTGGTATCAAGTCCCCCGTGGCATATATTTTTATACCCATGCAAAGGGTATTATAATTTTGCTCATATATATATATATATTATATATTTCGCTATATATTATATATTCTTTATCATGGCGACGAGCTGAGTCGATTGAGCTTTGTCTGTCCGTCTGTCTGTTTCTACCCAAATTTGTCTCTCAGTTTTAAAGCTATCGAGCTGAACTTTGCGCAGAGTCTTCTTTTTACTGCACGCTGCTAATATGTCGGAAACGACCGGATCGGATGACTATATCTTATAGCTGCCATTGGAACCATCGGTCAAAAAATGGGTCTTAGTGAGAAAAACTTTTCTGTTTTTAATGTTAGCGTCCTCAAACTCGTCCATTTTTTAATATTATATGCTTTCAAGCTGATTTGCAAACTTACGGCAAAATCGGGTAACTATATCTTTTAGCTGCCATAGGACCGATCGGTCGGAAAATGGGTCTTAGTGAAACAAACTTTTTTTGTTTTTAAGTAAATCGTTCTTAAGGTCGATGATTGTTAATATTAAGCGCTTTCAAACTAATTTAAAAAAGTTGATCGACATCGGGTGACTATATCTTATGGTTGCCATAGGACCGATCTGTCGAACATGTGTCTTAATAAGAAACTTTTTTTGTTTAAATGTTAGTGTCCTTAAACTCGCTGATTAATTTTTTTTTACACGATTTCAAATAGATACGCAAAATTTGATCGAAATTGGATGACTATATCTTAAGGCTGTCATAGGACCGATCGTTCGGAAAATAAGTCTTAGTAAGAAAAACTTTGTTTTCAAATTTATCGTTCTTATCTGTCGGAAAATGGATTTTAGTTAGAAACATTTTTGATTTTTATGTAATAAGAACGCTTACAACTCTCTGACATTTCAAAAACATCATTTGCAAGGGTATAAAAACTTCGGCACAGAAGGTAGTTTGGCCTTCTCGTTTTTTTTATTTATGTTTTTTAGAAAACTTTCTAATGATTTCTATGATTACTCAAAAAAACCAAAAAAATGTTTATGGTTCCACCGAGATTTGAATTCGGGTCGCCGTACTTAAAGTCTAGAGTGGTAACCATTAGACCATAGAACTTTTAATTCAACATGTAATATTTAATTTATTTGTTCGACCGTATATATAGTTTATGGGGTCGGAAAGGAGGAAATTCTATCTTCATCTACCACCCACTTAGGGTCCCAATTTGATCTACCATTTTGGAATCGATGGAAAAGAAGAAGAAGAAGAATAAGATGGTAAAGAAGAAGAAGAAGAAGAATAAGATGCAAAGAAGAAGAAGAAGAATAAGATGGACTTGTGGACCTCGACAATACTGCGCCGGATGAGAACCGTAAGTCATGTACAAAAAACTCGATCGAAAATGTCAAAACACTAAACTCAAACTCGAAATTATGATATATGTGAATTTCAAACTCTTACACTTGGGGAATATGAAAAATAAAGATAAGTATAATAAAAAGAAAATAAAGCAAAGCTCACACGTCGCTCGGCCTTCTTAAGAAAAATGCCCCAAGACGAGCAAGACTCAGAAAATAGTTCAAATGAACTGAATTATAATTCGTTGTTGAACCAGCAAACACTTCGATAGTAAATATAAAAGAGTCAAACAAAAATAAAAAAAATTAAAGCAGAGCCAAACCTCTCACTTCTGGTGTCAAATTAGAAGTGAGGAATTCTGGGCGTCAACTTGGCCTTATATAGCAGAAAATTTCCAGGCCTACTATGCTAACATTGAGAGTACGGAAAATATTGAGGGTGCTTACAGGCAAATAAACTTTAGCAGAAAATGACATCAATCAATAATACACAAGAAGCTAAATTGTGGTTCTTTGTTTCAGAAATAAGCAAATAACACTGCTCTACAACACTTTTCCCAAAGTATTTTTGGTCCACTAATCTGCCTGCAAGTACATATAAGGAGTTTATGTCACATACATGTTGAACCGCTCGGAGATCTGTTCTGGTAGTTTTTACAAACGGACAGAGAGACGGGGACAGCAATATTGACTCGGCTGCAAATCACCATGGCCAAAAAAGCAGGTAAAATTAATTAATATTGCAATTTAAGAGTAGTATAATATTGTGAGTACATGTTGTAGCATCTGGAGACAAGCGATTTGCATGACCACCAGAGTCCACAGCACCAATATTGGAACTTTGAGAGAAGAATATTGATGAACGCCATGGCATAAGAAAAAACTCCCTTACTGCGGCGTCTGCAGCTACAATCAAACGCATTTTGGCGGCTCATTCGTTAATCGATCGTAAACGTACATATGTGTTCTTCGGCTCCCACATCTACCAGCCATGGACCTTTGACACGGGTAAACAAGATCCTTGGCGCAGACTGCGGCGCTGCATACGCACCCAGACAGCATCTACCAACCACAGACACACCAACGTACGTATATGTACATCGCTCAATCTGCCAGAATTTTCATACAAGTGCATATGTTCGTCGGCTGGAGCGCTCATTTTGCTTGCATGACACCGACCGCTGCCCACGCATGCTGTCCACCGACCTCCTGTCTGTCGCCCCGTACGCATCCTGATGCAGCCAATGCCACGTCAGGTTGTCCATGTGTAAAAAACATTCCTCGCCCAGCCAGCCAGCCTTGCACCTGCATTTCCACAATCGCAACATTGGGCAATCATTTACCAATCCCGACAATTTCACACTGCACGCATTTTGTACTGTTTTTCAACTTTGTCTTTAAAAATGTTTCAAACCTGACTAAGCAATGCAGGTCAAAAACGTAGCTTGGACTTAAATAAATAAACAATTGGAACATACCAACTTCATTCGATTGGTCCTTCGGATAGTTACGGGCCCTTAAGCATGTAGAATTGGAACCAAAACTCGAAAAATGGCAATTTTTGGTACCAATTGGCTGACACAGTCAAAAATTTCGATTGTTTTGTACTAAATCAAGAAAATAACTTAAAAACTGTAATTAAAAAAATTTAATATTTTTACTTTTTTTTCCAAAAAATTTTCGTTTTTTCGAGTTTTTATGACAGTTGTACGTGCTTGTGGGCAGTTATGGTTATGAAAGAGTAACTAAATGAAGTTGGTTCATTCTAGCGGTTTGCTTTTTTTGGCCTAAGCTACAACTTTGTATCATATTACTTGACCAAATTTGTAAGGGGTTCCAAGATGAAGTTGATAACTGTAAAAAAGTGGTAAAAATAGGGTTTTTACCGAATTTTGGAACTAAGACACAATTTAAAAAGTGTTTGTACAACTTTAAAAAAACATTATTTACCAATAAGGAAATTCATTTTTTTCTTGAATTGAATAATGTTAATGACATTTTCGTTAAGGTTATTGATCCTAAATTAATCGGCTTTAGCCCAGTGCTACAAGATGATACTTATTTTTAACGCAATAATCACAACTTTGCAGGGCATATTACATTTTAGTTTAGGATTTTTTCTGACTGCAATGATTGAATAATTTGAAATATTGTGATCAACTTAAGTTTTAAGCCATTTTCTTTTTTTGAAAACTTGACTTCAAGCGAGGCAAAGACCTTTGCTTTAAATTGAAGTGGATTCTGAATATAAACAACAAAATTGTAAAGTGTTTTGAAGAATGGATTGTTAAAAGAATTACGGAATATTTGGAAACTGTTGTCAATGAGAGTTCAAATACAAAAGATTCTGAAGACTTTATATGGACGTTGAAGTACAATGCGCAGTACGTTCAAGTGGCCCATACGACACCAAGCCTAAGCTTGTTACGCGCGAGCCCCAAGCAAAATAGCAGCCCACCTCCCGCCCAACCGACCGAGAGGCGCAGCCACTAACGTGTGACACGAAATCGCGAAGGAAGAACATAAAGTAATGTTAGCTACGGGCTAAATAAGTTAAAATATAAATTGTTATAGCAGGAAGAGAAGCTTCAGAGTTAATTATTCGGTAGAGTTTATTGTAATCAGCACAGAGGACACGAAACGGTTCATGCAACGCATAGTTAGTATTACAACGATTTAGTGATAGGGGGATAAAATTACGAGTCGATCAGTTGAGTCGATTTCACCATTAATTAGTCTATGTATAAAGATTACTCCAAGCATAACTCTACGGTTAATAAGGGAGGGAAGGTTAATCAAAAGAAGTCTACTAGAGTACGATGGTAAACGGACCTCAGGATTCCAGCCCAAACCACGAAGAGGTCTTTAACGATACCAGTATTGGAAGATTGGATAAAACTGAGAACTGTGAAAATTTTAATATTTAATTGGAAGTCTTATCTTATCTTGCCGATTATAGCAAATCTTTTGAATCTATACTTAAGTAAAAAAATAATTACTTTGTTTTTTATAAGTGTAATACCATATTGCCAAGCTCTGCCCCTATTAAAAGAATTTTTAGCAGTAGAGGCGAAATACCTACACGAAAAAAAAAATTGAATTGATCACGAAATATTCGAAACTCTTGAAACATTTTAATAATACATATAACAATCAAATGAAATTAAAATGTTCCATTTTTAATCCTTATAGTTGGATTTAGGCTCGTATAGTTAATATTTATTACTAATATAAATTAGTGAACCATGCTTTTTAATTTAAAAGTACCTTTTTTTACCTTGACCTTTACCTAGGTGCCGGAAATTCCGGATACTTTTTACGTTACCTAGTTATATTTTTTGACATGTACCTTGTACTTTACCTAGGTAAGTACACCTTGGGTATGTTTACAATCACTGGGTATATATTAGCTAAAAATATAATTAATTAATATCTATAATTAATTATGAATTTAACTTACTTCCTCAACTTTGAAATAAACTATCCCAAACAATTCTACGACTTTTTCCAATGAAGATATACCTTTTTCAGTAATTGTATCCGAGTTCACAAAAACCCAATATTTTGTTGCTGCCCCAATGTATGCAATAGGTTTTGTTGAAAATTTTCATTGAAATTCTATAAAAATTACTAGCCGTTTGTACTGCTTCTGCAAGGCATACTTTTGTGTAGTAGACAGTTTTGTTATTTTACTATCATCGAGACTATGTATTCAAAATGGTATATCTTCGCTTAAAAAAATCGTACAATTCTTTGGGATATTTTATTTTAAAGTTAAGAAATATTCATTTACGATATTATCCTTTATTAAAATTAAAAAATTAAAATTATTAAAAAGTCAAAACAAAAGTATACTTTCCCCACAAAACGCGTCTGAAAAGGGTCAAAATAGGCTCTTTTTGCAACTTTATGCTCAAATTACTAAAAATCTCGTTGGAATGAACCATTTCTGAAAACAGATACGTGTTCAGCACACGAAAATCATCTAGAATAACCACCAACCCTTCAATATACTAAACTTTGTTGCCTAGTGTTATTCAAGCATTGAATGCAGATAACATTTTAAAATACAACGTAAGTATCATCTTGTAGCACTGGGCTAGAGCCGAATAAATTAATTAATTTAAAGATCAATAGCATTAGCGAAAATGTCAGTAACAATATTCAATTCATGAAAAAAATGAATTTCCTTATTGGTAAACAATGTTTTTTTATAGTTGTACAAACACTTTTTAAATTGTGTCTCAGTTCCAAAATTCGTTGAATACTGTCATGAAAACTGTTCCATCTGGTGCTAATACTAATCTCAACTTTATCTGCTGTTACTCTGAAACTGCTCACAGCATTCCAAGTTGCCGTTGCTTTCCCTAAGGAAGAATTGTACAACCGCTTGAAGAATGTGTTTGGTACAGACTGTTCAGCATCTTTCGTAACAATTAAGTGTGATGCGTATATTAAGTGACTTGGTAAAATAATTTCAGCATCAGCTGAACTATCCTTTAATCAGACTCGTCTTAAACCTCAGGCTTTACATATTTGCTTCAAAACTGTACACTTTAAATGCTTTTCAGAAGCTCGATGCATTATCTGTAACTGTTTAACATTTGGATATCTTCAAGTCGGTATTTGTTATGAACTTCAGCTAATATAGTAGCAATTATTTCATGTGTGTGAGAAAAGCGCACACGCTTATATGCAAGCACGTGAGATTGACGATGTAGATTGCTTTCTATATATGTAGTGGCCGGTTTCACGAAATTTGTAAATAAAATCGCAAAATGCTTGCGAAAGTGAAAATGGGAGCTCGGCTGATATTTCGCCTTCCTCTTATCTAGCATGAATCGTATAGTTTTTGAATAGGGAATGTTTACCGGACGGCCAGTTAAAGCCACACTCAGGTCCCTGGTATTTTTCTTTTTAATATGGCAGAGCGCGTCAGCATTTCGGCTATAAAATAAGCGGAGCGAAAAAAATCACGTACGAAAAGTAACTAGTACCTTACTCATTGACAAGGTAAATGAAAATTAAGATTTAGGTAAGGTAAAAGGTACTCGAATTTGAAAATACCGAGGTAAGGTAAAAGGTCCACAATAGGGATGCCGAAAATACTATCGACATATCGAAATATCGATATTTTTGCCCAAAATGAAAAATATCATTATCGCATATTTTTCCGAGGCGATATATCGGAAATCGAATATTTTTTGGTGATATTTTTCAGTGATATTTATGTTTTAGGGTTCGGTCATAACTGTTGCGAATAACTGTTTCTCGTGCTCTTTACATTAAAAGTTATTTTATTAAAGTTGATGCACAGACCTTTTGTTCGTATAAATATGTATGTATAAATGATATGGACTTCTTGAAATTTGTGGGATTTTTAATTTACCGTTATTTACCCTGGATTGGGACCCCATTAAGTTCTGGATGGAAGAAAAAGACGCATTGCCAGTGCTTTCCGAGTTGGCATTGTCATATCTTATTACACTGGGAAGCTCCGTGCCATCAAAACTCTTGGCTTCGGCTATAAAAAGTATGGTTTCTGACACCAGAAGCCGAATGACCGATATGCACATATCTCAACTGGTCTTCCTAAAATCTTTGTCTAACGATTATTGGCAAAACCAGAAGTTCTTACGTTTCGTAGATTTAACTGAATAAGTTTTTTTAATGCTCTTTTACTAAAAGACTTAAAAAACAAAAAATATTTGAGGGGGGGACAGCCGACCGACCAACATGGATGTTGCTGGTGGGGGGCCCACACCACATATTAGCATAGATTTTCTTCTTATTTCATGTTTTTTATACTCTGCACCAAAGGTACGCCATATCTCCCACAGTTTTGATGATAGATGGTTCGTACCTTCTAAAGATTGTTAGTAATTATTTATCGATTTGCCAAAGAATTGATAAAGCTCGGATGAACGATACTCAAGTTATAAGCAAAAAACGGCCAGCTTTCCATTCAACAAAGGCAATCTTAGTGAGAGACAGAGAGTGAAAAACTTCGAGATGAGCGTATAACAAAAATTTAGCACGATAACCGCGTGACTCCTTGGATGTATTATAATATTATAGTCGGGATCAAATGCGAGCGGCGGCCTGAACTGCTACAGAGTATATTATAGTCAGGCTTGACGACTTTCTCCCTTTTTTTTAAGGTTTTTTTTTTTATTCAGCAGTACCTCGCGTCAAAATCATACGTAATTATTTGTGTGATTTATTTGGCGTTTAAATACTTATTTTTGCCACTCAATAAGCTGCAAGAGCCGTGGTCGAGTGGACAAGACATTCGCTTAGCAAACGTCGAGGCCTGGTATCAAGTCCCCCGTGGCATATATTTTTATACCCATGCAAAGGGTATTATAATTTTGCCCATATATATATATATATTATATATTTTGCTATATATTATATATTCTTTATCATGGCGACGAGCTGAGTCGATTGAGCTTTGTCTGTCCGTCTGTCTGTTTCTACCCAAATTTGTCTCTCAGTTTTAAAGCTATCGAGCTGAACTTTGCGCAGAGTCTTCTTTTTACTGCACGCTGCTAATATGTCGGAAACGACCGGATCGGATGACTATACCTTATAGCTGCCATTGGAACCATCGGTCAAAAAATGGGTCTCAGTGAGAAAAACTTTTCTGTTTTTAATGTTAGCGTCCTCAAACTCGTCCATTTTTTAATATTATATGCTTTCAAGCTGATTTGCAAACTTACGGCAAAATCGGGTAACTATATCTTTTAGCTGCCATAGGACCGATCGGTCGGAAAATGGGTCTTAGTGAAAAAAACTTTTTTTTATTTTTAAGTAAATCGTTCTTAAGGTCGATGATTGTTAATATTAAGCGCTTTCAAACTAATTTGAAAAAGTTGATCGACATCGGGTGACTATATCTTATGGTTGCCATAGGACCGATCTGTCGAACATGTGTCTTAATAAGAAACTTTTTTTGTTTAAATGTTAGTGTCCTTAAACTCGCTGACTACTTTTTTTATGTTTCAAATAGATACACAAAATTAATTCGAAATCGGATGACTATATCTTAAGGCTGCCATAGGACCGATCGTTCGGAAAATGAGTCTTAGAGAGGAAAAATTTTTTGTTTTCAAATTTATCGTTCTTATCTGTCGGAAAATGGATTTTAGTTAGAAACATTTTTGATTTTTATGTAATAAGAACGCTTACAACTCTCTGACATTTCAAAAACATCATTTGCAAGGGTATAAAAACTTCGGCACAGAAGGTAGTTTGGCCTTTTTTAGAAAAACTTTCTAATGATTTCTATGATTACTCAAAAAAACCAAAAAAATGTTTATGGTTCCACCGAGATTTGAATTCGGGTCGCCGTACTTAAAGTCTAGAGTGGTAACCATTAGACCATAGAACTTTTAATTCAACATGTAATATTTAATTTATTTGTTCGACCGTATATATAGTTTATGGGGTCGGAAAGGAGGAAATTCTATCTTCATCTACCACCCACTTAGGGTCCCAATTTGATCTACCATTTTGGAATCGATGGAAAAGAAGAAGAAGAAGAATAAGATGGTAAAGAAGAAGAAGAAGAATAAAATGGAAAAGAAGAAGAAGAAGAATAAGATGGACTTGTGGACCTCGACAATACTGCGCCGGATGAGAACCGTAAGTCATGTACAAAAAACTCGATCGAAAATGTCAAAACACTAAACTCAAACTCGAAATTATGATATATGTGAATTTCAAACTCTTACACTTGGGGAATATGAAAAATAAAGATAAGTATAATAAAAAGAAAATAAAGCAAAGTTAAAGTTCACACGTCGCTCGGCCTTCTTAAGAAAAATGCCCCAAGACGAGCAAGACTCAGAAAATAGTTCAAATGAACTGAATTATAATTCGTTGTTGAACCAGCAAACACTTCGATAGTAAATATAAAAGAGTCAAACAAAAATAAAAAAAATTAAAGCAGAGCCAAACCTCTCACTTCTGGTGTAAAATTAGAAGTGAGGAATTCTGGGCGTCATTTTGGCCTTATATAGCAGAAAATTGCCAGGCCTACTATGCTAACATTGAGAGTACGGAAAATATTGAGGGTGCTTACAGGCAAATAAACTTTAGCAGAAAATGACATCAATCTATAATACACAAGAAGCTAAATTGTGGTTCTTTGTTTCAGAAATAAGCAAATAACACTGCTCTACAACACTTTTCCCAAAGTATTTTTGGTCCACTAATCTGCCTGCAAGTACATATAAGGAGTTTATGTCACATACATGTTGAACCGATCGGAGATCTGTTCTGGTAGTTTTTACAAACGGACAGAGAGACGGAGACAGCTATATTGACTCGGCTGGAAATCACCATGGCCAAAAAAGCAGGTAAAATTAATTAATATTGCAATTTAAGAGTAGTATAATATTGTGAGTACATGTTGTAGCATCTGGAGACAAGCGATTTGCATGACCACCAGAGTCCACAGCACCAATATTGGAACTTTGAGAGGAGAATATTGATGAACGCCGTGGCATAAGAAAAAACTCCCTTACTGCGGCGTCTGCAGCTAAAATCAAACGCATTTTGGCGGCTCGTTCGTTAATCGATCGTAAACGTACATATGTGTTCTTCGGCTCCCACATCTACCAGCCATGGACCTTTGACACGGGTAAAAAAGATCCTTGGCGCAGACTGCGGCGCTGCATACGCACCCAGACAGCATCTACCAACCACACACACCAACGTATGTATATGTACATCGCTGAATCTGCCAGAATTTTCATACAAGTGCATATGTTCGTCGGCTGGAGCGCTCATTTTGCTTGCATGACACCGACCGCTGCCCACGCATGCTGTCCACCGACCTCCTGTCTGTCGCCCCGTACGCATCCTGCTGCAGCCAATGCCTTCCACGTCAGGTTGTCCATGTGTGAAAAACATTCCTCGCCCAGACAGCCGGCCTTGCACCTGCATTTCCACAATCGCAACATTGGGCAATCATTTACCAATCCCGACAATTTCACACTGCACGCAGCCGACTCTGCACCTATGTACATGTAACCGATCTAACGTTTTTTTCGCATTCGACCAATTTTTTAGATCTTACATTGTTTGCAGCCTCCCAGGCGATGGTTCATACTTTGGAAGTACGTCGCTTAGCTGAATTTTGATCTTCATCGCATCTTTCATCATCGACCATACCTGATCGACCACAAGCAACCTGCTACAACTCGAGACGCTCTTTATTGGGCAATCGATGCCACCCTGAGTATTTCTACAAGTTCTCGAACTCAACAAAAAAAGACCACAACGAGTGTCAAACCAAATCGACTAAGAGTGGCCAAAGAAGTCCACAACGAGTGGCAAACAAAGTCCACAACGAGTGGCTAACGAAAGTCTCTACTCGGGGTACACTACCCCGTAGTATTGACTCTGCAACCTCAACCTTGCCTGGGCGAACTTGCTTATCGACGCCCACTCGAAGCAGCGGCCTCAACCGAGGTTACCATCGACGCAACTACGAAAATCTGTACTCGGTACACATGCTCAGTACTACGTATTTAACAGTTTCCATACTCAACGTAAACAATTCATCGACTCAACTACGACACAAACATTACAGCGAGAACTATAAGCAAGTTTTGCTCCACTTTGGGACTTGTACAAGTCCTGTAGATGCTCACCACGGACATACATTCCGACTAGACTCAAAACTTGAAGATCGTATGTTTCCACATGGTCACTGAAGGGGGAGTACTGTGCCAGCTCTGGCCACACTAATCATCGTGATCACGCAGCAGCGACGTTGTGCAGCTTGCACCATCCCTAAAGCGCATTTAGTTTCTGGCTTCGCTTCTATATATATACTTTATGTGGTCGTGAATGCTTCCTTCTATGCGTTTTAATATACCCTCTGCAAGGCTATAAATACTGTTTTGAATGAAATTAAATTGATTTAAGGAGTGAATAAATTATCAAAATCAAAATCTAGAGTTGGTGACAGCTCTGGTTGCTGTAGATATACACGAAACCGTATATTTCGAAACCGATTCCGAAAAGTCCTGCTCGGCCTTAGTTTAGTACCTGTTGATACCCTCTAGTACGGCTGGGGTCAGTCACTCTATTTTCGTCAACCCAGCGTTGCTCTTTGTACGGTGATGCGTCGTGCCGCCTGTCAAATTGTAACATGGGCCGAAAGCGTGTCGAACGAGTGTCGCTAAAGTCGGCCCATACATGGCATTGGGTCGAACGAGCGTCGCTTATGTTGCTGCTCTGCATGGCATTGCGTCGACCTAGCGTGCCTGGAGAGCCGTTAACGTATTGAGCGTACATCGCCTTGAAAAATACGTCAGTCGAGCGTCAACAACAGTCACAAAATCGTCGACGGAACGTTCATACAGCGTGGGACTAGGGTTTAGAGGGTAGTTTACAGGGTCTGAGATGCTTCCTTCTTCCTGTTTTATACAGTGGCATAAACTTAATATGCTCCATATTTAAAAATCGACATAAGTAATTTTTCTAAACCGAACCTTTTCCCAAACAGGTTCACGTTCGCAAGTTAATAGGTGGTTCAGTTCGATGGACCTAAAAAACCAGAACCAAATCTGTTCTGCTGGGTTCTATTACGGACCAGTTTGCAGCCCTTTAAATGAAATTAAATGGATTTAGGTGAATGGATTTTAAGACAACTTTATGACAACTCTGATTACAGTGGATATACATAAACAAGTGCACAGGCTATCCACACAGCTGTTGGTAAAATCGTAACCAGAAAATCAAACCTTCGTTTTCGTTTCGTTTTTACTTTTTGAAATAGTTCTGAATTCGGAACAGGACTAAATAATACAAATATGGTTCAATATTTTAAGAGTGCTCTTTATGGTAAAGCTGCCAAAGGGTCCGGTCGACTTTCTTGAAAAGTGTTCAGCATGAAGAAGTTCCGTCAGTGGGGGCCAACGTTTTCGTACTCAATTCTAAAACAATTTCTGCTAAGGTAAACTTATTTATAGTTCCTAGTCAAATAACTCACTTTCACTCCAATGTCCATCCAGAAGCAATTCTTTTCATTTGTCAACTCTAAACGTAAAACTTCTCCTTTTCGTCCCTCTCTCGGTATAATTCTACCACCGCATGCAACAATGCTGACATTTAAAACTTATTTGCTGATTTTTTGCGTATAAAACTTCAACTCATTACCCTTACTCTATTCCGCACTCGGAAGGCATTTTCATGCCAGTCGTTGATGAAAGCGCTGTGCTGGAATATCTTAAACTCGTAAAAACTTCCTTCTGTTCTGGTCCGGACGAAGTTCCTAGCTGTGTTCTCAAGAATTGTGCAAATGCAAGCCTCTTTCTAAAATTTTTCAATTATCTCTATACCACAGCTTACACAGCTTAGTAGAGTTCACTCGACTCTTGCTTACCAGCAGAGCATTCATGTGGCACGCCCCTGAGAAAAATAACAGAAAATATCACAAAGAACAAAACTAAAAGATTCAGGAGCACTGCCCTTCACAAATCTATAAATGTCTGCTCTACATTAGATATAAAGCCCTGTGTAATCAAAGTTCTGTCTAAAGGACCACCCCCCTGGCACTTTAAAGAAGAATCCATAGATACGCACCTTAGATCCTTTATTAAATCTAATACAGGCAAAGACATCTTCTTAAGAGAATTCAACGAAACAAAACACAAATTAAGTAACCATACATTTATATACACCGACGGATCTTTAAACAAAGAAGTAACAGGATATGCAATAACCACTGAGAAGGAAGTTCTCAAGCTCGCGACTTTGCCCAGCTATTCATTTGTGTATACTGCAGAGATAATAGCTTTACTAGAAGCAGTACAAATAGCAGTTAAAAAAACAGGGAAAATATGTATATGCTCCGATTCATTATCAGCTGTCGATGCTATTCAGAACATAAACAATTCGTCCTTTTATCCAGCAATGCCCTATGCCCTTGTTGCCCTATGTCCCACTCGGGATTGGAACTAGAAGAAGAAGAAGATCCAGCAACCATAAGAACTCTTTTAATTAGTTACTTCCCAAAAATCAAAATCCTTTGGATACCTAGTCATGTTGGAATATTAGGCAATGAATATGCTGACGAAACAGCGAAAAATGCAACAACATCACCTCTAATCACATCCTCAAACATTAATAAAACAGACATTAATATATACATAAAACACGCCTTTTCAAATATTAACATAAACCTAATACAGCACACTTCTCTCTGGTACCAGTCCTTAAATCCGAGCAAAAAGAATATCGACCACTACCTCAAGCAGACAGAAATCAGTCGCCTACCAAGAAAAGAACTGGTAAAACTTATCAGACTGCGACTTGGACATACAAGACTCACCCACGAATATCGGCTCTTACAAAACAATTGTAACAACTGCCACCTCTGCAACACAAATGAACCTCTTACAATTGATCACGTCCTAAACGAGTGCATTTCACTGCAAAGATACAGATCCATCTCCACAAAACCTTCTAGATATAATGAAATTCCTTAAATCATCTAATATTATTCAATTGCTCTAATTAGTATTTATTTCAATTCTATATTCTGTTACTTTAAGCTTAAGTCCTTGTTTATATCCTGTATATTCAATTCACCTGTAAAAAATCATTAGAATCAGCCGAAAGCCACTGTAGCTATGGCTGTCCTCTGTATATACTCTGTACCTGCGGTGGGCAAGCCCTTGCTTAAATTGCTCCGAGATTTTTTTTTCGGCAATTGGCGCCAGTCAGTCTCATAATAAGCTGCGTCGCAAAATAACTCGCTTCAAATTGTGAACAATAACAAAGTCAATGTGAATCGGAGAACGGAGCCAACAAGACGCTCGCACAGACGGTGCAACAGCTGCATTTTGGCCGATCGAGGCTCGCTGACTGTGGTTTTTATACTCTGTAGCAAAGGTATACAGAGTATATTAAGTTTGTGCAAAAGTATGTAACAGGGAGAAGGAATCATTTCCGACTCTATAAAGAATATATATTCTTGATCAGCATTAACAGCCGAGTCAGTATAGCCATATCCGTCTGTCTGTCTGTCCGTCTGTATGAACGCACAAATCTCAGAGATAGTAAGAGATAGAGATTTGACATGTATGGGACATATACTACTTATACTTGCAGGCATATCAACCTCCTGCCCCCGCAATTCGAAAAAAACGTAAAATCTCCCACAGTTTTGCAGATAGACGGTTCGTAACTTTTACGTATATTTAGTAATTAGTATTATTTATCGATCCGCCAAAGGAATTGTGAATATCGGATGAACGAGCAATGCCAGAGGATTGCTCTCTCTCTCTCTCTCTCTCTCTCTCTCTTTCCATATCTGCCAGCAGCGCCTATGCGTCTTTGCAAGAGTTTATTCCAGGGGCCGGCAAAACACACATGCACATTTTGGCTACATTTTGGTTTAGCTACGCGAGAGCGCGCTCATTTAGCACATCTTTGTTGTTGCAAAGGAGAGCAGTATAAGCTCGTATACTGTGTGTCGACGTCGCTGCCGCAGAGCCCTGTTCAATACACTGGAGGCTGAGACGTGCCGGACTCTGCTCTAAACAATCGTCGTTGAGCCAAACGAACAATCAACCGAACTGATTGGAATAAAGGCGAACATGATTATGATCAGAGAGCCAACAATTGGTTCGAATAAAACTCTGCTGCGAACATGTTGAGTATGCAAGTTTGATGAATAGAGCGCGAAGCCTGTTTATTTGGGTGTTGAATAATGTGTGAGCGTTTTGCAATCGAACGAAGCCGCTCTCTGGTGCAGAGTATGTTATGGTCGGACTTGACCAACTTTCTTTCATGTTTGAATTTAAGCGCTTACAGTTCCTTATATCAACGTATTTTTTTTTTTTTATTATTTATTTTGTTTCTAAATTTTCTGTCACCTTCTGTAAATTTGGCAACTTAATTTAGATTGTGTCGATATTCTCTTAACTTATCTGTTTATGTAAGTTTGATTGCAGGTGTAATGTGTCTGAATATGAGCGAGTTGTTTTGTGATGATATAAAATATGTTTCGTGTCAAGTTTATTGAATGGGAGGTAATTGCTAAGTTAGTATATTTGTCTGTTGGGAAGCTCCCTAGGGAAAAGTTTTTTGAGGCGTCGTCTTACTCCACTTCCTGCTTTCTTTTGTCTGCGCAGGAGTCTTGTGGCTAGTGTGTTGGGGTGACTTCTTAGTCTCTTCACGTAATCTGCCTGTTTATTGATTACGTCACCAATCTTGGGTACACTGAGGTCAGTCTCGCGAATATCACGTATAACGAGCGAGCAAATGCGAGCGACGGCATTAACTGGTACAGAGTATCTTATAGTCGGGCTTGACCGACTTTCTCACTTTTTTTGTGCAAATGACACCGACCTCCTGTATGTCGCCCCTGTCCTGCGCGTCCAACTGTCCACATCGTGCTGCAGTCCATGCTGCCCACAACTATTGTTTGCACCTGCATGTCCACAATCGCTACATTGGTCAATCAGTCACCAATTCCGCCGATTTACACTCCACTCAGCCGACTCTGCAACTATACGTAACCGATCTCAGGTTGGTCACATTGTATGCAGCCGAACCTGCACGTGCATGTATTCGACATTCACTAATTCCGCCGAATTCCATTGTACGCAGCCTGCCAGACGATCGTGCCTACTACTGTAAAAGTACATCGCCCAGCTGAATTTGGATCTTCATCGCATCATCGCCGTGTTCGTGCAAAACGATCCCCATACCTGATCGACCACTAGCAATCTGCTACAACTCGAGACGCTCTTTGTTTGGCAATTGATGCCAGCCTGAGTCTATCGAGTTCGCGAACTCAACACAAAGTCCAAAGTCCAAAGAGTGGCAAACGAAAGTCCACAACGAGTGGCAAACGAAGCTCACAACGACTGGCAAGCGAAAGTCCACAAGCCCAGAACTATTGGCTCTGCAACTTCAACCCTGCTTGGGCGAACTTGCTTATCGACGCCCACTCGAAGCAACGACCTTAACCGAAGTTACCATCGACGCAACTACGCAAATCTGTACTCGGTGCACATGCTCAGTACTACAGATTCATCAGTTTCTACACTCAATGGAAATAGTTCGTCGACCTAACTGCGATACCAACAAAAAACATCACAGCGAGAATTATACAAAAGGTTTCCTCCACGTTGGGACTTGTACAAATCCTGTAGATGATCACCCAGGACATTCATTTCATTCAATTCCGCTGTACGATCGAACAATGATTGTTAGCAGTTAAGATATATTCAATAAAGTTAGTAACACCTATTAAACTAAGTAGCTAAAATTTAACTTTCTGGTAATTTGCTTAAAGGTTGAAGGAAATTCCAGGAAAAGTCTTAGGGTGGCGCTACAACGCGAGCTAACAAAACCATCTCATTATATATTTTTGTTTATTATATATAAAATTTTTCAGTGTGTCACCAGTTTTTTTTAATTTTCGAAAACTTTGTTCTATTTTCTGTATCTGGCTCTTTATATCATTTCTCTAGCTACTCTGATGCCCGAGATATTGCAATTTTGAAAAATGCTTATCAAAAATGGATTTTATAGGATATCTCAAGGATATTGCATAAATGAAACGCCAATTTGCGCCAAATGAGTTAATTCAATTATGAAGGAAATTTCAAAATTACCCCTTCCCTAATCGGTCTAGACCTTTTGCACTTGACTTTAAATTTCACTAGCCAAAATGCAAATCCTTTGAGTCCGCAAAAGTGTCTCGGCTTTCTTTGACCAGAACACGAATCAATTGCACTTTCGAAAAACTTTTGTGTAACAAGGCTGATTGTCATTTTTTCAACTTCATTAATGCACACCATTTATTCTTTCTAAATGAATCTTTTGTTGAGGAGTTAAGTGTCCTCTATCTAACTTCATTAATGGACATCATTTATTCTTTCTATCAGCGGTGTCACAGAAATCTCTTCCAACCAAATTCCAAACCAAAACCAATTCTCGGTGTCACAGAAATCTCTTTCGGTTGGTTTCAAGTCTCTCGTGTTTTGTCAGGAGATTTAGCAAAATTCACCACCCAAACAATTTTGACAAGTAAAATTAGTTTTGGAAATGTAAACATCATTATATTTCTAGATATGTTGCATCAAATGAATAAATTATTTGATTAGTTGCGCTTTAATAATTATTCGCAAAACCAACCAAAGTCTTTCGTATTTGTCAAAAGCAGCTGTGGCAGCCCTGGCCACCTCTGGTCACACCATTCATCGAGCACCATCCGGAACGCGATAGCAGAACGACAATTCGCGCCATCCCTCGCGCTCAGTTTCTGGCTTGGCTTCGGCCACGCGCGGCACGCGCCTGCATCGCTCCGTTCGACTTGACGATAATTGTTAGCTTAAGTTATATTCAATAAAGTTAGTTACTTATAAAACCTCGTAGCTAAACCATTTGCTTGTCAGTTTGTTATATGGCAGCTATAAGATATATTCATCCGATTTTGACCAAACTCCCCAAAATTGTGTAGAAACAGATAATATTCATAACTGGAAACTAAAAAGACGCTACCATTGAAAACAAAAAAGTTTTCCTACCTAGAACTACTTTTTCGACCGATCGTTCATTGAAAACAAATAAGTTTGTCTCACTAATACTTGTTTTTCGACCGATCGTTCTATGGCAGCTATGTACGTGGTTGCGGTCAACCTGGACATAAGGCAGGCTTTTGATAGAGTGTGGCCTGCTGAACTACTATGTAAGGTAAAAAACATCTTACCGCCTCAACTATACACCCTTGTGAGAAGCTTTCTATCGGACAGGACCTTCTCGGTAGTATTGGAAGGGGCTGTTTCCAGCGTGAGGGTAATACGCGCTGGTGTGCCTCAAGGAAGTGTCCTTGGACCAACCCTCTACTCTCTACACTTGTGATATCAATGTATAACTGTAAAAATATTTGTTATGAAGTAAGATTTTTTTGTTTTGTTTTTAAAATTCATTACAAATAAAAGTGGATGAACCATGCTGTTTAATTTAAAAGTACATTTTTTGTACCTTTACTTAGGTACTGGAAATTCTTACCTTGTACCTTACCTAGGTAAGCAAATTGAGCACCTTTCCAAACACTGGGTATTGGATTTACGTTTTAAATAGCTTCGTAAGCTGAACGCTTCCATTTCAACAAAAATAAGTCTTATTTTCCAAGAATCTATGGACCAAGCTTCAAAGCAAAAGCTTAGGTTAGATAAATAAAACCTCTGGAATTTCACAGGTTTGCAGCTTCGACTGAAAACATTGTTAATGTCATATATTCAATTTATGACCAAAAATTTAATACACAAAAATTGATTTAAGTCGAATATGAGTAGGTTGCCTAACCATTTAGTGAAGTATTATTGAAACTTACCGTTTAAGCGAAATAAAAACTACCAGAACTGGCTTAATTCCCTGAAGATAACGCTGTACAGCCCAACGGTCACCCCATTCCCAATGAGCAACACACTAAGCTGGTGTGTCAGACATGCATAAGTTTTATTAACACCATAATCAAATTTATTGTACATACATTTATGCATATGCAAATATCATAATGTCATTGAAATTGTTGCACAATTTTCATATACATTTATATAAGAGGTTACATAATTCATGGGTTTGTTTTGCATTTCTGCCAAAAAAAAAAACACATTTCTTATTTTGTCATTTTCACGATTGGGCTATACCCTACACCAACTTGGGTTAGACAATTTAAATATATGTATATATTTATGTAAAAAAAAAGTACAATTCATGAAACTTACAATAGTTGTTCATTTTGTGAGTTGGTTTGGTTTTTGTTCATTTGTTTTCTTTTTAGTTTAAATTCAAATATTTTTGTTCAATTCCACAACTGTGCTAGGAATGCAGTAGGTTACATTTACAAATACATATGCATTAAAGGGGCACACATACACGCACACACTCAAATGCACTAGTTGTTGTGTAACGGTTTGATAACATTTATCATTAAATAAAACATACACAACATTATGTAAATATTTTGATTAATCATTAGGCTTACGATAACATTTTAGTTCGGCAAGGCCGAAGCAAACAACAAAAATTGAAAACGAAAAATTATCAGTGATAATAAATTCTTAATTAACTTACATAATTTTGTATGTTATTAAATACTTTCTAGTTATTTTTAACAAAAAAAAAACATCGATATTTATGTGAATATTGTTTTAATATTGGTTGCCTTGATAAATCAGATTTAACTTAAAAATAAAACCAGAGGTTCAGGCTAAGTTTAGTTGGTAAAATTTAAATATGAGTCAATAATTTCTCTGAATTAAATTTATCAAATTTTATTTGTCCAATTCAAAAATTCGGTATAAATTCTGAATTCTTGTGATTCCCGGTAGACATCCCTCGCACGTCACTCTGATGCCTATTTCATGTGGATTTAAAGCCAAAATTAAACTAAAAATCGTCTCCAAATTATTATTTTAGCGTTAAGGTAAGACGAAGACGATGGCCACACTGCAAAAATGAATTGATGACGCGACCGAGAGTAGCAGACAGACAGACGTTGTAAATAAAATGAACAAGACAGACAGAACAAACCCCGTTATGACATTGAAAATTGTAAACCGTGTGTAAATGGAAACGCGTGTGTTAATGGTGTATAAATATTATATAAGCCCATAAACCCGGAAAAGCAGTCGATTACACCACTACACAGAAAAAATAGGCGAGCTAAAATCAAGTCAAAAAAAAAATGGATTTGTTCTCGACCTTCGGATTGAAATTTCAAGTACAAGTCGTACTGGATCCACTTGAATCAAGCACAAAAGGATCAGAACAATCCTCAAAGGCTTGGATCAATCGGATCCTACTTGAAAATCAAATGATCCTCACTCGAGATTAAAGTAAGTACCGAATTCCGCTGTCAAAGCGAAAGAGCGAAAAGAAACTGAGAGTGAAAAACTCTCTCAGGCTTAATGGGTACACACACGTATACAAATATTTCTGTCAGCACAGCAGTTATTGGTGGCGTGGGTTGCCTTGGAAGTTACCAGTTATAGCACTTCCAGCATGAGAAGGTAGCTGCTGAATTGCAGTTGATGGGTCAAGTCTATAGAAGAGACTTCAATAGCGACCTGCCTCCATTGTAATATTGTTTGTGTCCTGTTTTTACAGTTGTATGCAAACTAATGACCATGAGCCGGCTAGAACTTGCTGGTATGTTAATCAAAAAAGTCGATAAAAAAGTAGCATGGAGTTCTTGTGAGTTGCTTTTTTGGGGTCAAAATGTGTTTAAACATCGAGCTAAATTCAATCTCATGTCGTTTTTGATGCAATCATTTTTCGGATTGAATGTAGATCGAGTATCGAGCTCAATTTAGTCTCGGGTACACTTGCACCAAGCTGACTTCGAGATCAAATCAAGTTTGAACATCGAGCTTAAATCAATATTGAACCTTCCTCATAGGATCCGACTGAGGGATCAAATCGAGCTCGAGTAACAAGATAAAATCAATCCAGTGTGAGCTAAAGTCGGGATCAAGATAAGAATTCCGGGATTAAAAATTCCGTGCTCAAATCAATCCTTCTCGTACTTGGTTTGAGAACTTTTGACATCGTGTAGGATTGATTTCAGCCCGGATATCTCGGATTTTGTTTTCTGTGTATGGTCATATTAACTGTCTTTTTTTTGCACGGTCGCCAACTTTCGAAAAATAATGATTATTTTGAGCAGGGCTGCAGACTGGTTCGGAGTTGAACCGTTCTGGAGTCACAGACTCCGGCATTTTTGGGAAGTCCCAACCCAACCTGAACCGGAGCAGAAAAACTTTTTGTGACTGAACCCGAAACTGAACCGGAGCAAAAAATAAGTAGAAAAGGTTTCGGTCAAAAACATTTTTTTGATGTGAAACGTCTTTAATTTCGGTACGAAAGATTTTAGTAGGACTAAAATTTCATTTCAGCGTCACGCGATGCTGACGTCATTCATATATTGTTTTGTTATTTTCTGTGGGAGCAGAATGGAAAGAATGTGGGAAAAGTGTGGTAAGATTGTGGGAAAAGTATGGGAAGAGTGTGGGAAGATTGTGGGAAAAGTATGGGAAGAGTGTGGGAAGAGCGTGGGAAGAGTGTGGGAAGAGTGTGGGAACAGTGTGGGAACAGAGTGGAAAAAATGTGGGAACAGTGTGGGAAAAGTGTGGGAAGAGTGTGGGAAGAGCGTGGGAAGAGTGTGAGAAGAGCGTGGGAAGAGTGTGGGAGGAGTGTGGAAATAGTGTGGGAAGAGTGTGGGAAGAGTGTGGGAACAGTGTGGGAACAGTGTGGGAACAGTGTGGGAACAGTGTCGGAACAGTGTGGGAACAAGGTGGGAAGAGTGTGGGAACAGTGTGGGAACAGAGTGGAAAGAATGTGGGAAAAGTGTGGGAAACGTCTGGGAGCAGTGTGAGAGGAGTGTGAGAACAGTGTAGGAACAGTGTAGGAAGAGTATGGGAGATGGATGATGGAGATTATTATTTCTTCCTGTTATTCCTTTGCCACTGTAGTTGTTTTCATTTTTCTTTGGAGCAGCACAATAAATAAGAATTACAGAAAAAAAGAAAGGACACAGCAGCAAGTGATCTTGTTGTTGGTGTTTCTACTCCCTGTATGTTTTCTGCTTTTGAAAGATTGCCATTGCTGATTTATATACAATTGAGAGAGCGTGTGATTTTGAAATTAAGCCTTTTTTTTTTAAGTCTCCAATATTTTGAGAGCTCAAAAATCATCTTTTGGTTTCAACAGGATGGCGCCACTTGCCATACAGGCCGATTAACAATCGATCTCTTGGGCACCAAATTTCTGGTTGTTTTGGTGATGTCTATGGGCCCTCTCGCAGCTGCGATTTAAGACCGCTGAATTTTTTTTGTGGAGCGCTGTTAAAGATCGATGCTTTGCGGAGAATCCAGAGACAATTCCATTGCAACTGTTTTTGGCGAGATAGGCGACGAAATGATCAAAATGTGCTCAACAATCAGGGGGACAGGATGATGTACTGTAAGGCCAGGGACTCACATGAACTAAATAATATTTCATTCTTAAATCGGACACTTCAATGAAGATAAAAAGCAATCTTCAGCTAAGGAGCTGGAAAATAATTTTCCTTTTGAAAGAATTCAAGGAATAAACGCCTCTACTACTAAATGCCGCTGAAATTGCAAAGACAAAGATTTACCCAAAAGAATCTGTTGTAGGAATAATTTTTATATTTTTAGTCCTTAGACGAACGTTTGTAAAAACCTAACTTCAGGTTATCATTTTTGTGAACTTTTAGTATTTGCAACACAAGTCTGAGGCGCAATCTTCCTAATGGAATTTGATTAAATTCGAAAACTATACTGCAACGACCGATAGCGGGTCCATTTATCGACATGTCAGCGAGATCACATTGCATTCAATTTAACAGATTGTAGTTAAACTTGTCTCCAAAGGATTTGTTATATAAAAATATTTGCGCGTATTAGAAATCCAAATATGTTTTAGGCAAAGATTTACAGTTCAATGCTAAAGCAATGTTCACAAAGGCAAATATTTTGCACAAATTTTGAAGTTAAATTAGCTAGATATCCATGATTGCAGATTTTGCAGTACCTAAAACAATACCAATGATTCCATAAGCAAATAAGTTGATCAAATATGGCCGTAAAGGTTTCTAATTTGGACTATTTAGCGAAGTATTCATCAAATTTTGGGCATATTATTTGCCTGTGTAAACGTAGCTCAACTGTGATTGCAGAATGTCCGCAAAGTGAATCTTTTATCAAATAGAAGCTTGCCAGATGGCCTATTCCATCATCTACATCATTTAACAATATATGACAAGTGCCAAGGCAGCTTTAAAGCCGATTTCTCATCATGTAGATAGCTATTATGTGACAAGTAAGCTTACAATATACTCTGTTATCTGCAAGTTTATGCGAAGGAAGTTCAGAAATCAGACCTATTAAAGTCAAGTTTAGCCAAAATCTCTGGTTTATCTATAAAAAATTTCATTTCATCAAAAGACATAGTTGAATAAAATTTGCTATATTATGTGTACTTAGACTATAGTGTCACGCTCCTTGTTTCTGTCATTGAGCTGTGGTACTTAGGTAATACGAATATTTAATAAATGACTTTTTCAAGTTTTTGTTTTTTAGAGTAATAAAATATATACCTACAAGAGTGTATACATATGTTTCGATAAATAGTTTTTTTCCATGTTTGAATTTCATTAAATCCTTTAAAAAAAAAAAGTATTTTGTAATCCTAAAGACTTAAGACTAAACCTTTCGGCTGGACTCGCTCTCTCTGTCAATCCATTTTGCTATAAATCACATCGTTGCCCATTTCCGTCATGCTTCCAAATTTTGTATTAAATTAGATTATGCTCTTAATGGCTAAACATTTACTTAGACACAAAGTACAAACATTCATTGAATATGTTATATAATTTTCAACTACGAGTACATTGATCTTGATCAAGCTACAGACAATATTCCATAAGGAAAATTTTTGAAATCGGTCACTCCGGACCAGACAAGAGGAGCATATTGTTATTAGTCATGCGCGCCACATTTTCCATTAATGTAATACAATGGTTTTCAATTTAAGTAAAAAAAAAAATATTTCAAATCAACATAATCCTCCTATTGTGGGGTCCAAGCTGTAAGAAAGAAAAGAATGAAATGAGTAAATTAGTTTTGGATTTGGAAAAAGTTCCGTTAAAAATGTCAAGATTTTTAATAATGGCAATCTATATCTTTATCAGACCTGATCACACTTAAAGTAGCCAAGGTTAAAGTGCTTAAGTGATTAAATAGATTTCTAATGAAATATCTTCGTTTTTTGCTTCAATTTAGGAAATATAAAAAGTAGCCCACGTATGAGTAATATACAGCCATGTTCTCAATTCCACTTCCACAAAATGTTTGTGATTTAAAGTCCAAATCCAGAACTAAAATCGCATAATATTTGTGGAAGTAGAATTAAGAACATGGCTGTATTGCTTGTAAAAATAGAGGAAAGCTAACTTCGGCTCAACCAAAGTTTATATAGTAAATATTATTATATAATATATAATAAATTTATATAAAATTATATAAAATAAAAATTATAAAATTATATAGTATTTTTATATAATTTTCATTCCACAACATCATTTTAGCGTTGAAAAATTTAAGAATGTAAATGTTAGCTGGCTCTAGGTCGAGAAGAAAAACTCAGTGTTTTTTTTGGTTTGTTTCCGATATATTTCGAATGCGCCTCGGCATCCGTCTTCAGGGACACTACAAAAACAATTTACCAATTATCACATTACTTCAAAAAACATTTTTTACATACAATTTATAACACGTCTGTACCGCTTGACGTGGAGTTCAGTACTAAATTATTGCCTATTAAGTAGATGTCTGTATATGTGGGCGCAGTTTTCAGTGTCAGTTTTGTAGTTTAGTCTCTTGTCTATAGGCGTGTCAATTATATGTAGCATTTCTAGAGTAAAGCGCTTCCTGTAATTGCTCTCTTGTTGTAAAATTGTTGTTCCTTCAAAATTCGGTGAATGTCCGCTCTCCATACAGTGGGTTGCTAGTGCTGTTTTTTGATTTGTCGTTTGGTGTCGGAGCTTGTAATCCGATTTATGTTGTGAAATCCTTGTTTTAAGTTTAGACTTTGTTGTTCCAATGTAAAGTTTATTGCACCTGTTCTCTAAATCTCCATTGCATGGTATTTTATATATAACATTGCTTTTGTCGGCTTTCATTGTGTTTGTGGGTTTGTGGGCTATTTGTATGTTGTGTCTGTTGAAACATTCCGATTTTGCGAAGCGCTCTGAGAGTTTCGGAACGTATGTGAGGCACCTATATGATTTTGGTTGTTTGTCGTCTTTTGGTTTTATTGTCTTGTTTCTACCAATTAATGATTTTATAATCTTCATGGAGAAGTCATTATTCGTCAGTATTAGCTTAATTTCGGAAATGATGTCCTTATGGTAAATCTCGTCGCTTATGTTCAGCATCCTTTGAATACAGCTAGCAGCTGTATTTACTATCATATTTTTTGGGTGTTTGGAGTAGAAGTTTATTATTCGTCCTGAGGCTGTTTCTTGTACCATTTCATTTTAAGTTTGTTTCCATGTCTGTTGATAGTGGAATCTAAATATGGAAGTTTTCCATCTATTTCTGTCTCGGTGGTGAATTTTAAATTTCTATGGAAAGAGTTTAGTGCTTCTAATGTCTCATGAACCTCGATTTCCTTGATAATGGCAAACAGATCGTCAACATATTTGGTTAGCAGTCTTGGTGGTCTGCTATTACCGGGGATGCTGGGGAACCCATTGGCAGTCCTTTCAATTGTGTATATAGTTGGTTCTCGAACTTAAAATACCTATTTTCCATTATGCAAAATTTAACCATTTCCATAAACAATGGCTTCGGTATTTTGGTGTATTCTTCTATTGCAGTCCATTTTTTCGTAATGATTTCTAATGCCAAGTCTATGGGGATGCTCGGGAATAGAGATACTACATCAAATGAGACTAATTTCTCTTCTTCCGAAATCTGAACGTCATTGGTACGTTGTTTAAATTCAATTGAATTTTTAACATTGTAAATGGAGTCCGCAGTGATGTTCTTTAATATTTTAGCTATGTATCTACATAGTCCACTGGAATGATGAGCAAATTGGTCGAAGTGGATTGCCTTCTTTGTGAATTTTTGGAAGACCGTAAATTCTAGGAGGTAGCGCCGTACTTGTCGTTAACTTGTTTTTCTCTGTCTTAGAGATGATGTCTTGCTTAAACAGTTGGTCTACCAAACTGTTGTTTGTATTTTGCAGTCTTGTTGTTGGATCCTGCCTTAATTTCCTATATGTGCACATGTCTCCTAATATGTCCATCATTTTATTCCTATAGTCATCCTTTTCCATTGCCACCGTCTTGTTCCCTTTGTCTGCATTTAAAATTAAAATATTGTTCTTCTTTAGAAATTTACGTGTTTGTTCCACTGTGTCAAGTATTGCAAGATCTCTTGTGCTCTCTCTGTTTTTTGATTTGGCGTCTTTCACTAGTAATGAGAAACTTGTCCGCGCTGTTTCTTGTTGTTCCTTATCTTCTATAGTTTGTATAAGTTCCTCTCCGTTCGCTATGTATTTAAAGAGATCTATCTAAACCAACAATTTAAGCTGAGATATTTCGCAAACTCAGCGACTTCCAGACTTGGTGGAATTATATGAAAGCATAAAACTTATAAATACGAGGTTTGGGGACGTTTGCGCTGCAAGCAAACAAGTTTTTCTCACTAAAACTACTTTTTCGTCCGATCGTTCCTTTGGCAGCTATATGATATAGTCAACCGATCCGGCCGGTTCCTACAAATATGCAGAGTATTTGTACTTTAAGACTTTGTGCAAAGTTTCGTAAAGATAGCTTAAAAACTGACTTGGGAGATAGCATAGAAACAGACGGACGGACGGACATGGCTATACACGAGCCGGACGCATGCCGAAGCTGAGGCCAAGACAGCAAACAGCTTTTCAGTCACCGTTCAAAGGAGCTGGTTTGCTTCGCTTTATTTTCGCACACTAATACACTCTCACACCTTAAGCGGTGCTAGTCTTAGTTTTCCCAAAACTTCACAAAGTTGTCTAATCAATTTCTCATTTTTCTTTTCCAAAATGTAACTTACCTGCTTAGAGCATTTCAATATTGGACGTTCCGTTGCCAGTTGCTGTTCGTGTTGTCTTTGTTGCCTGTTGATTGGTCATTATTGGTGGTGGACTACCACACCAGACTACCTAAATCACAATACAAACACAAATTAAAGCCTTTTGTACTTTTACTTTCTTGCTGATTTCGCTTACCTTACGGAACGCCTTGCGAAAGTTATCGGAGAGAAAAGCATAGAGAATGGGATTGATGCAGGAATTGGTATAGGCCACCACATGTGCTATTATTTGTATGATGACCGACAAATGGGTGCCGCCATATAAATTGAGCGCCTTCAGTACGAGTATGACCTACAAGGGCGAAAAAAAGGAATTCGTAATTTCATTTGTAATTTGTAAGCGCATTGATTTCTCCCTCTACCCTCCCATTTGTAAACACTTCCGGCGGGCAAGTACAAATTCTGAAGAAATAGCAACAGCTGCTAACTCTTGGCTATATTAAACATTTGTGTAAATACTTTTTTATAAGCACAAATGTCAATTTACCGGGCTTAGTAAGTTAAAGTGGTTCTCAGACAGCGAGAGGGATATAAACTTTCAAGTGACAGCAGCTGTATATGCTAGGCTATACACAGAGAGAAAAGAAAGTGCCCAAACATTTTTTTGCCAAGAAAAAAATTATTATTGTGTTCATTATGTCTTGAAAGTAAAGGTTTGTTCTGGAAAATTTTTACTATTGCACGCATCGAGTTTTATAGGACAAAAACCTTGGACCGCCTATAGGCGGCTTTGGGAAAGTAGGTTGTTTACACGTGTTATTATAAAAGAAATAAAGAAAGGTTCAAAAAACAAAAGCAATTACAATTAAAACTAAAGTAACTTAAATTTACAAAACTCCAAAAAAAAAAATCGTACTTTTTTTCAAAGCTAACAAAACGTGAAACCTGACCTTTTGAATTCGTTTCATTCAGAAAAGGCTTTGTGCCCGCGTAAGTCGAAGCAAGTCGCATTGCCTTATTGTCCTTCCAAACCGTGAAAGACATTTCGACTCCTGATGCAGATCCACAAAATTCAGTAGAATATCCACGCACTTGTTTCTTGAGGTCGCTGTCAGTTGGCAGCTTACAATTTGGAATGCGATTCGAGTGAATAGTTCCCAAAAAAAGTATTCCCCGGGATTTGAGATATACAAGAAGCGGCAAAGAAGTATAATAATTGTCGAAGTACATAATCTGGTTTATGAAGTCCGGAACATTGCGTGCCAATCGAACAACTACATTTGCTGCCGCACCAAGATCTGGTGAGCCGGTTCGAACAACGTTGTCTCCTGCGCCGCAATATTTCTCAAAATTATAGCAAAAGCCACACAAATTGAAGAATTTCACTTAGCATTTGTGTGGTTTGTCTGGTAAATATTGTCGAAGAAAGGTCTTCATCTTCGTTGCACACATTTGTTCATCCACACATAAGCGTTCCCAGACTGTTCTCACATTGTTCCCACACTCTTCCCACTCTTTTCCCACACTGTTCCCACGCTGTTCCCACTTACATCCCACCCACTGCCCACCTCAAGTGACGTCATCGTCACGTGACGCTGAAATCAAATTTTACTCCTACTAAAATTCTTCCGTACCGAAATTAAAGATGTTTCACATTAAAAAGTGCCAGTGCACCAACAGGAAAAAAAATACTATTTTTGGTGCAAAAACACCAAGTGTGGCAATGGTGTGCGTATAGGGCGCTTAAGAGCTCTTCGGTCTCTTTTGCTCAGAGAGTTGTTAAGTCTGTCTCGCTTTGTAAGCTTGCTCTGTCTTGCTCTAAGTGTTGTTCTGTGTTCTTTGAGCTGCTCAGTCTCTCTTGCTGTGTGAGTTGTTTTGTGTGTATCGCTTTGTGAGCTTGCTTTGTTTTGCTTGAAGTGTTTTTCTGTGGGCTGTACCCAAGATTTATAGATATTATAGATGGCGCGTGTGACGCTAAAAACGATTGTTCTTGGGAGCTGACATTGGATCCCAAAAACGAAAAATAAAAAAGTTTGTATGAGTTGCGGTATCTAGCAAGTATCTATAACAAGTATGGCGCCAACATTTTGAACTAAGCGCGCTAGAGAGAGAGAGTGGGAGAGTTAGCGCGAGAGTAAAAGACGCACATGCACACAAATTTCGTATGTGTGTACAACAAAAACGCATTGCTGAAACAACAAAAACAACAACGCGGTCAGTCCAAGCGAAATCAACCCCTTAGAAATGCCGTCGGCATTCCTTCCGCCATAGACCAAGAACAGCTCCAATTTTTACACATGAGCATCTACTGAACGAATTGGGGAGTACATCGCCAAAGGACTTCAGGGACTTACTTCGGATGAATCAACAAGTTTTTGATGATTTGCTGGAATTGGTGACTCTTTTAATTCAAAAACAAGATACCATTTTCACAACTGACCAAGTCAGCAATTTCAGTAAGTTGACTCATTTAGAAAAAAAAGAAAGAAGAACATGTTCACTTGTTCAGTGAATAGAACAACCTTCACCCAACACTATTCTCTACTGTTAGTTGATGCACTGTCACGCAGGTGCTTGATATTCGTATGCGCCAAGATGCAGTCGTCCGTGTTCAGTCCTTGATGTCTTGAGTTCGAGTCCCAAAACATGGTTAATTAAAAAAAATTGCTATAAAAAACAACTTGCAAGTCACTTTTATATCAAATGTCGACGGAATAAGCACTTGGGGTTATTCTCTTGCAATATCACCGTCTGACTTTTTTCTTCTTGAACTCTTCATACACCGAATTTGGATACTTCACTAACTAAAAAGTAAGTTAAGTAATTTTTTTGAGCCTTACCTTTTTTTCAAACAGATGGGGTCCGGCTTGAGTTCAGGTTAGTGGGGGCTTTAAACTAAAATGGTTCAAAATGCCCGATTTGAACCAGTTATACTGAAAGGAAGTCTTTGAGAATTCGTTGCTAAATTCAAATAAATTGCTACGTTTATGAATTATTAATTATTGGTATTGAGACCAAACTGGGATTGAGTTGAAAATTTTAATTTAAGGATCGGTACGGTTTCGAATTTTCTCTTCCGCGCCTATCTCTAATGTAAATGCTTGACTTCGTCTATATTCGTATGCAAGCAAATGCGAATGAAAGCACACAAAATCATGGGATGTACGATTCTCATCTTTCTTTTGAATTAACTTTTAATTTTAATTTAATTTTATTTATGCGGCTCTAGCCCAGTGCTACAAGATGATACTTATTTTGAACGCACTAGTCACAACGATAAATTACAACAAAAAAAGAAAAATATTATTATTTATAGCTAACAATATTCTCTTACATACAACATGCATAAATTATAACTAATACATAGATTTGATTTATTGATTTATTATTTTTTTTTTCCCTGAGAAGCTATTTAGTTTTTTAAAAATTCTTTTAATTTACTATTAAATTGAGTTTCGTTTCGTATAGTTTTTATGTCATTAGGTAAATTATTCCATGTTTTGATTGCAGGCTTAAAAAATTGTCGTTCAGAGCAAGACAGCTTAGTCCGTGGACAGATTAGGTTGTATGTTCTGGCTGAGGTAGCGAATTTAAGTTTGTTATAGAGATAGAGGCTCTTTCGAAGTGAGTATTTTATGTAAAAACAATACAGTTCTATATTCTATCCACTTTTTAAGGCTTAGATCAAATATGGTATTCGCCAATTGCGTTATTGAATCAGACCTTCTTCTGTTGAATATGAATCGAGCAATCGAGTTAAAGGCAACATTGAGTTTTCTCATATCAGCAAAACTGCAGTGCACAGTGGTTGGGCTTGTATGGAGCCGCGGCCATAAATATTTCCCGTTGAGATATCGTTATGAAATTTTTACCAAAAATCTAAAAAAATATTTTGAATATATAGTAAAAAAATTGGCTACATCGGAAGACTGTATCCTATAGCTCACATAGCACCTTAGTATGGCTTATATGGCGATGGTGCGCAAAAATACTTCCAGTGGAGTTACAGTGCAAAAATTTCATTATTAGCATCCAATATATGTATACTTAAATTATCTTCAGTATAAATTTGTGAAAGTGTAACTGCTCTCCCCCTCCCCACAAGCTTTTCGAAATATAAACAAATGAGGTTCTCTAGTTTTTTCAATCATATTTAAGAATAAATGTATTTAAATCATAAAAAATAAAATTTAAATGATTTTAATTTGAGTGGAAAAAAGATTAACAAATATCTTCTAATAAATCAAATGTAGAGGAAAAAAATTTAGATTTGTCTTTCTTTGGTAGTTTTTTTTGACTTGTTATAAAAGGATCTGAACGCAACAGAAGTGTATTAATTAAATCTGTATTTGTCAATATGCGAGACATCTTCCGAGTATGTTGCAGCCGGCACTTCTTTATTTCTTTGTTGTTCGACTCCGCAGCTTCTTCTGAGAGCTCTCCAATTGACAGCAACGCATGCTCTATCACTTTCGCAATGGATTCGATTATAGCCAGCCAATCAGAATGGCTCTTCAAAACGTTTAAACGTGTACGCTTGCACTTGTTCCAAAACTTTGAAAACTTTGTGAAAACGTTATTTATGCATTTGTTCAACTCATCCTGGTCCAGCTGATAACCCAAATGATTGGCATGTTTGAAAATGGCATCCTGTGCATTATCACTTTTTTCTTTGAGTGAACCTGCTCTTCCACACCATATATCAAAAGCAGCTAATCGAGAAAATTGGCATTCATATGTTGTCCCTATGAAAATAATGAGCTATTAGCATGGAAAAACCGAAAATAAACACAAAACATAAAATAAAAGCAAGAACAACAAAACACCACAACAAAACACCACAACAAAACACCACAACAACAAAAAAAAACACTTGTAGTAGTCGGACACTACACTTCGTCTCTTTTCTTTACACTAATAACACACATACATACAAATTAGTCGTTCTCTATCTTTTGTCTTTGTCTAGCACGCTTCTTGCATTTTTTTCGCAAGCCACATGTGCTTTTTTAAAGTTGAGGTTAGGTTACCTTTTTGAATAAAGCAAGAGCCCGGGCACCTATGGGCACTTGAAATTAATACCACATAATCTTAAAATGTTAATAAATAATATACAAACAGAATTATTGAGACGTGAGATGACGGTCATAACTAAAACTCTAACGAAACACAGCAAAGACAAACACAGAACGTCCACAATATTGTACTTAACACAATAACGATTTACACAACACATAGCGGGAAGTACATATATTTTTTATTGTACAAATATTGTTAATACCTTTATTTATAATAATAATCCCTTCCATCGCACAATAACTTTGTTTTTAATGTTTTTTTAACTTTTTTAGTGAGAGCTCTACTTGCAAGTTGCTCACGCTGCAATACCAAAATAATTTTATGCTGTCTCTTTTGATGCTATTCTTGAAGAGGACAGTTAGAACAAAACAAAAACAAGTATACAGTTTAATAGCTAGACCAATTATGAAAAAGTGTTGATGCATTTAAAGTCAAAATTTAAACTTTGACTTTTTTATTTTTGGCCTATGGGAGCAACCACTGTGCAGTGGCCAAAAATTTAAACCAAAGAATAGAGAAGGAATTAGATACGTTTTTGCTATGAGTAATCTGATGTGAACAGGTAAAAACGTTTGACATATAGAAAGTTGCCTTGGTAGCCCAAAGGTTTGTCCCATTGCCTTAGATATATGATTACCCCACGATAGCGTTTTATTGAAAATTATGCCCAGATTAGTAGTATGATCAACATATTCAATTTTAGTTCCATTTATCTGGAGTTGGCTCAGCTGAACAGTACTAAGGGCCTTCTTGTAAATCACAATGCATTTCGATTTGATAAGATTTAAGCTCAGTCCATTTTGCTTGGCCCACTTATCTATTTTGTTTAGCTCATCATTACAATCAACAATACACTCATTAATTTCTACCAACGGGCGACTAACATATATCTGTACATCGTCAGCATACATATGGACATTACATTTAGACTGTACATTTGGCAAGTCATTTATATAGACAGAAAACAAGAGAGGTCCAAACACAGATCCTTGCTTGAATTGGGAAATAGATGCGCCAGAGACAACTGCTTGGGATCGATTTGCTAGATATGATTTTAGCAGTTTTGTCGCAGTTTTGTCGCAGTTTCCGAGAAATTATAAATATTGCTCAGCTTGGTACAAAGAATATCGTGATTGACAGTATCAAAAGCTTTACTGTGATCGAGAAGTGTTAAAAATGTAACTTTACTGTCATCCAACTGTCCACGAATCTCCTCAACAATATTTATTAAGGCTGTGGTACAGCTACGCTTTTTCCGGAATCCAGACTGTTGGTCGCACAATAGCATATTTGTATTGAGATATGTATGTCTGAGCTTGAATTGCCATTAAATGCTCGAATACTTTTGATAGAAACGGAAGAATCGATATGGGTCTGAATTGCCCATGGGTTTTTGCAATTGGGAGGATTTTGGCTCGCTTCCACATTTCAGGATAAGCTGAAGTCATAATTATAGTATTAAGGATGTGGTTGCATTGGACTTCACCTTAAGAATACTTTTTAAAACATCACAAGGACTAACATTTACAAAACTAATGCTATAATATTATCACAGATAGATAGAGCACTCAGGTACGAATTGCATGGTGCATCAGGTACTTGAGTTTGAACGAATTGATCATTTAGGCTATTTACATGAATATTTATACTTGGCTCAGACTTTTAGAAAAGACTCCACACTTTTTAAGCTCTTTCCAAGTTTTTCCAGACGATAAACGTAAATTTTATATTATAATACTCACGCTTAGCATGATATATTGCAGTTCTTACCCTACCTCTTAGCCTTCTGTATTCTGTTAGTAAGTCATTTGTTTTATATCGATTTGTGAACCATGGCTGTACAGAAGGCTTTATTATTTTAGTCTTGAGTTTAATAAATTTATCAAACAGACGGGTCAAATAGCTGTGCATAATCTCAAGCTGGACATCTGCTGTCGGCGATTGATAAATCAGTGACCAGTCACAGAGTAGGATATCAGTCTCAAGGTCTGAGTAGTTAATGTTATTAAAGTCTCTATACTCTATCTTATGGCTACTATGGTCTAGAATTATGTTGTAGGTCAAGAAAATTAAGTCATGTCTGGAGAAAGCTGGTACGGAATCCTGGTCATATAGTAGGATTTTGGTCGCATCATTAACAAAGAAGATATCTAATAGAGAATTGCACGTAGTTGAAAAGTGTGTGGGCATTGTTTTGTTAACTGCGTCCAGACCTAAAGATGTAAAACTGTCTACAAGATGATTTTCACACAAAAGATTACTGTTTAGATCGCCAGCTAGTATCACATCTACATATTGAGTGGAAAGTTGCGAGACAATTTCAATTAGGTATGCGCAGTCAATGTTGCGATTAGGCCTATAAATACATCCTATCAGTGCTTCAGATCCAAAATTTTTATTAGATATTTCTAAAAATATGTATTCAATTGTGCTGTTAATTGGATGTCTTTCTATTAGTGTACAGTTCAGTCGCTTGTTGACATAGATCGCAACTCCTCCAGCATGTCCAATACGATCTGCCCGATAAACAATATAACCCTCACATTCAACGGACGAGTCACAGTAGTAACATCAACATCAGAATTAACAAAAACATATCTAAATTCATCCATTTTCTTCGCAAGACTCTGTGCATTGATATGAGCTACTTTCAGTCCTTTTTTTCGCTTACTCAAAATCTTAACCAAACTGCCTGCCGTGGAACAGTACATGTCATCCTGCATTAATAAATATAATATAAAAACATATACGAAACTCCCTTATATGGAAAAGAAATAAATAATAAACCTAACATCAGACAAGAAAAATATAAACAGATAACAAGCTTCAATAATTTTTTTCTTACCATTTAAATAGAAATAGAAAGCAAAAGAATTAAGAATGCTCACGAAAATTATCATTGTTATCAGCGCTTACTGGGGAAGCGGGGAAGGGGCGGTAGTTCTTCTAAGCGCAACGAAAGCTCTTCCATTCTCTCAATGCAAACTGCGTTCTCTTGCCCGCTCCGTTTTACATGCACGAGCCCTCTACGAGTAAACACAAGAAGGATTTGGCTTTGCAAATTGCTGCACTAATTTGCATCATTCTCTTGATAGCGGGACGCGTTATTAAACTATTTTTTTTGCCCATTTATCGCAAAAAGTTGGGTAGGTCATGCTTTTCAATTGAATGCCTAATCTCAAATCATGTCATAATCTTTAATTACAGTGGACAGTTTGACCATAGAGCATATACTATTTCGCTGGGACTTTGTGCTCATATATGTGGCCCTCTCATTTCTGCAAGGCGGTGGCACTGGCACCATGGGCTTATTCAACAATTTAAGAACTTTCCTGTGGATACGTGTATACAACGCGTGAGATTGAGATTGATTTGTTTCGACACTTGCATCAACTTTCATTGCGCTGGCACTTGCAGAGGAAAACGGGCGAAGTGTTGCGTGTGATGGATCCGACTCGATTAGTAATCTACTCAACTATATAGTGTTTTCTATAACGCCCACCATATTGGATCTGCTAGTGGCGGTGGTGTTCTTTATCTATGCCTTTAATTGGTGGTTCGGATTGATTGTTTTTCTGACCATGTTTTTTTATATTGCCATCACGGAATGGCGTACCAAATACCAACGTCGCATGAATCTGGCTGACAATGAGCAACGTGCACGCAGTGTGGATTCATTGTTGAACTTTGATACGGTCAAATACTATGGAGCTGAACATTGAACAATCTCATTGAAGTGATTCACGATAGGCCGTATTTTGTATAAAGGATCGTGGTCGGCAGAATCCTTGGAGGGCAACTTTCTATTATCGTTGAAATGCAAATTGCTTCGTATTTTTTGTGTTCTGAACTGTTCCAAGCGCGTACTCACCCCAATATGAACAAACATTTGGGTAGCGAAAAACTGACATTAAAAATAAAAAGCCAATAAATTGTCCAATTTCCAAATTGGTTGTTGGAAACTAAGTGTTGACATCTTTTTGGGCAGCATACAAATTTGTTTGCTGGGTAATATGCTCAATGATAGTATCATTCAAAAAGTATTTAAAAGAATTGAAAAAAAGCTAGAAAAAAAAATGTAATAGAAGAGGTTTTTTTTTTGAGCCGAACCCTTTTCTATTTTTTTTTTTGCTCCGTTTCAAGTGCGGTTTGGACTTCCCAAAAATTCCGTATTCTCCAACTCCGGAGCGGTTCAACTCCTGCAGCAAGATACCTGTCTCTCTCTTTTTACCCAACCTTATCTGGACAACTTTTGCATCAGATTTGGATAAATATAATTTTATCTTATGAGTTGAGTAATTATGCGAATTGTATTTGGCTGGGCATAACCCCTGTCTAAAATATGTCAATTATCGTATTTTCAAAGCAAATGGAGCATGGCCTGCTTAGGGCTAGAAATTCTACTAAATATTTGATCAATTACAAAGCAAACGCAATCATAGTAGGTCATAATTTGTATTATTTTTTGACTAGGGAAAACCTCAAACATTTTTGATTCAGTCCACTTTAGCTCTCGCTTTCGAGAGGTGGTCTGGACTTTCTTTTTATTTCAATTTTATTATTATTTTATTATTATTGCTTAAACCATCCTTATACCATTGAAGGAACTCAAAGTTATCTTGGAATTGTGCTTTTACGAGACGTTGAACGGGTAGAGATCCATTGGAGGAATTCAAAGTTATCTTGAAATTGTGCTTTTACGAGACGTTGAACAGGTAGTTCCATTGAAGGAATTCAAAGTTATCTTGGAATTGTGCTTTTACGAGACGTTGATTAGGTAGTTCCATTGAAGGAATTCAAAGTTATCTTGACATTGTGCTCTTACGAGACGTTGAACAGGTAGTATCTTGTCTCTTAGTACTCGCAATTATTTTTCTTCTTTTTATTCAGTCACTCAATGGCTACAAATCGTAGAACAACTCATTCGAAATGGCCGCTTTATGCCTTTCAGCAACGCCGAAGTCGCTGCAAGCGCATCATACGTTAATCCTTCAGGTTGATTAACATCGTAAAACATCCTTATACCATTGAAGGAACTCTAAGTTATCTTGACATTGTGCTTTTACGAGACGTTGAACAGGTAGTATCTTGTCTCCTAGTACTCGCAATTGTTTTTCTTCTTTTTATTCAAATCAATTATTCAATGGCTACAAATCGTAGAATAACTTATTCGAAATGGCCGCTTTATGCCTTTCAGCAACGCCGAAGTCTCTCGGGCCTCTCATGCATTGAGAAATTGTCCACTGCTCGGACAAGGGCGCGCTTCAACGACTAAATATTTGGGGTTTCGAATAGAGCGAGCCCCAAAGCCTCGAACGGACCACAGTTTGTAGTCCAATGGATTCAAGTCAGGGCTACCAGCAGGCCAATCATCCGTAGAATTGAAGTTCGGTACGTGGAGAGGAGTCTTGTTGAAAGGTCCACGGCTTGTTTGCAAATAATGTCGTGTTGACCAAAACGCCGGATTGATACACTTTCGCCAAAGCTTTGACTCCTTATTCAAAAAAAATTTTGCTTGGTGGACCCCATCTAGGCGCCTCCCCATCAAACCATCACATAAGCCGGATGGGGACCTTTCTGAACTCTCGGAATGAGTTGGGATGCTTGTTTTGATGACACTCTATCGTTCTGTTCGTTAACCCACCACGATAACACCCATCTTAAAAGACAAAGGTTTGTTCTGGCAAAATTTTTAATTTTGCACGGATCGAGTTTTATGGGACTAAAACCTTGGACCGCCTAGAGGCGGCTTTGGAAAAATAGGCCAAAAAAAATTTCAGAAAAAAAAATTTTGTTTACACGTTTTATTATAAAGAAAATAAAGAAAGGCTCAAAAAACAAAAAGTTCGTTTACTTATTTGTGATGAAAATCGTAGAAACAGTCTTTTTGCTGGGAAAGGCACAGGTTAATATTACATTTACGTCATACAATTTGAGTTTGAGTAAGTCTAAGCAAGTCGCACTGCCTTATTGTCCTTTCAAACCGTCAAAGACATCAGACAAAATTCAGTAGAATATCCACGCAATTGTTTCTTGAGGTCGCTGTCAGTTGGAAGCTTCGATTCGAGCGAATAGTTCCCAAAAAATTTATTCCTCGGGATTCGAGATATATAAGAAGCGGCAAAAAAGTATTGCGTGACAATCGACCAACTATATTTGCTGCAGCACCAAGATCTGGTGAGTCAGTTTGAACAACGTTGTCTCCTGCGCCGCAATATATCTCGAAATTATAGCAAAAGCCAGAAGAGTCACACAAATTAAAGAATTTCACTCCCCATTTGTTTGGTTTGTCTGGTAAATATTGTCTAAGAAAGGTCTTCATCTTCGTTGCACACATTTGTGTTCATCCACAGATAAGCGTTGGCGCATCGGAACTGACTGAAACTTCTCATTGAAGTGATTCACGAGCGGCCGTATTTTGTATAAAGGATCGTGGTCGGCAGAATCCTTGGAGGGCAACTTACTATCATTATTAAAATGCAAATTACCTCGTATTTTTTCAAAGCGATTTCTTGACATTGTGTTCTGAATTGTTTCAAATGCGTACTCCCCCCAATATGCACAAACATTTGTGTAGCGAAAAACTGACATCAAAAATAAAATGGCAATAAATTGTCGAATTTCTAAATTGGTTGTAGAAAACGAAGTATTGACATCCTTTTGGGCAGCATACAAATTTGTTTGCTGGGTGATATGCTCAATGATAGTATCATTCAAAAAGAATTGAAAACACTTGAATGGCGTATCCAGATTTTTAAGTACTCCGAGGTCAGGCTCAGTAAAGGATATTGCAGATTTATCCATGACTAGGTTCGTTTGGCGCCACAACATCTTTTTGAAAAGCGGTGATTTTGGATCTATAGCCCAAACAGATCCTACGAATTCGGATATTGTGCTTTCTTCAGCATCAGCAATATCATGCTCAGCAGGCGCTTTGCGTTTGCTTTTCTGTGCTTGAGGTGAATTGAATGCAATCGAACTGGAGGGTGACAACAATTTTGCAAAATGAGTAGGACTTCCCCTTGAAGTTACACAAATCTCTCTAGCCAGCATAGAATCCGACATATGTAGCACTTTTTCAATCGCTTCTCCATCTTCCTCATTGACAGGAAGCGCTGCCTCGCAAACATCATCAGTCAAATCGTCCTCCAATTCTTCTTCTCCGTCCGTATCAATGTCAAAATCAATTGAATTTAAAAATTTTTCAATCTCCACTTCGGAAAGAGCTGATAGCTTATGCAGTTGTCGTCGTTCCATGTCTACTGAAGCAATTATTTGGACTTAAATATGTCTTGAGTTGTTCCACTTTCAAACTTACCTTATAATTTTTTTTTCCCGAATTGTCCCAAGACCGCCTCTAGACGGGATACCATATAAAAGCAATAAAAAGCTAACGAAAACTTTTTTTAGTGTGGGTTTTGTGTTTTGCGTCCTTGAGACTATCAGCAACACGGCAATAATTTTGTTTCCAGCGTCGAACTTTTTCAAATATTTTTTAAAAAAGTTTTTACACACTTTTTACAAAATAATTATTGCGTCCGAACTGCACAAATTTTCAACTTCAAACGACAGCAGCAGCTGACGCAAGCTCTGGCATGTATTGCAAACGCAACGAACTTAATTTTTGGACTTCCCCGAAATAGAAAAACGCAAAACGAAGACAAAAAGGAATGAGGAAAGCGAATAACGGTGTTTTGAACTTTGCCAGTCTAGAGGCGGTCTTGGGCATTAGAGGGTTAAATGCTTCTATCAATTTATACGACTAACTATTGGAATAGCTGTGGCAAGAATCACTGACAATTTGACAACACAATATTGCTAACATCTAAGAACGCATAAAAGTTGCTTAGAAGTTGCCCTAAAGTCTCCTTTTAAGACTATGGCACGCTATGGCACGTATTCACACAATGCTTAGAAACTTTGGAAAAATTTTTCAGAAGTCGCTTGAAAACGCTTAGAAGTCGTTCCCAAAATGCTCAGAGCTACTGCTGCTGCATAAGAAAATTCACTAAAGTCGCTTTAAAATCGTTTAGTTTTTATACTCTGGCCCGAGCGAGCTGGCTCCAGTTGTTTACACTAAGCTTAGCAATGTCTTGCAGCATTAGTTTTCCCATCTAAATTTCGGTCTTCCCCTAATGCCAATTTTCCGAAAATTTTTACGCTGTTTGCTGGAGCTTCAGGAATATCTGGTATATGGTTTGTATGTTCTTTGTAGGCGACTAAACTACTGGGTCAATCTTTATATTAAGGACTTAAGAGATTCAGCAAATTTCTTGTGGCAAAGCCAGCAAATTCAAAAGTAC